>JASGLE010000013.1:5585000-5888988 GCA_030179965.1 Cyperus esculentus | reverse complement strand
CTAAACCCTAAACCCTAAACCCTAAACCCTAAACCCTAAACCCTAAACCCTAAACCCTAAACCCTAAACCCTAAACCCTAAACCCTAAACCCTAAACCCTAAACCCTAAACCCTAAACCCTAAACCCTAAACCCTAAACCCTAAACCCTAAACCCTAAACCCTAAACCCTAAACCCTAAACCCTAAACCCTAAACCCTAAACCCTAAACCCTAAACCCTAAACCCTAAACCCTAAACCCTAAACCCTAAACCCTAAACCCTAAACCCTAAACCCTAAACCCTAAACCCTAAACCCTAAACCCTAAACCCTAAACCCTAAACCCTAAACCCTAAACCCTAAACCCTAAACCCTAAACCCTAAACCCTAAACCCTAAACCCTAAACCCTAAACCCTAAACCCTAAACCCTAAACCCTAAACCCTAAACCCTAAACCCTAAACCCTAAACCCTAAACCCTAAACCCTAAACCCTAAACCCTAAAACCCTAAAACCCTAAAACCCTAAACCCTAAAACCCTAAAACCCTAAAACCCTAAAACCCTAAACCCTAAACCCTAAACCCTAAACCCCTAAAACCCTAAAACCTAAAACCCTAAAACCCTAAAACCCTAAAACCCTAAAACCCTAAAACCCTAAACCCTAAAACCCTAAAACCCTAAACCCTAAACCCTAAACCCTAAACCCTAAAACCCTAAAACCCTAAAACCCTAAAACCCTAAAACCCTAAAACCCTAAACCCTAAAACCCTAAAACCCTAAACCCTAAACCCTAAACCCTAAACCCTAAACCCTAAACCCTAAACCCTAAACCCTAAAACCCTAAAACCCTAAACCCTAAACCCTAAACCCTAAACCCTAAACCCTAAACCCTAAACCCTAAACCCTAAACCCTAAACCCTAAACCCTAAACCCTAAACCCTAAACCCTAAACCCTAAACCCTAAACCCTAAACCCTAAACCCTAAACCCTAAACCCTAAACCCTAAACCCTAAACCCTAAACCCTAAACCCTAAACCCTAAACCCTAAACCCTAAACCCTAAACCCTAAACCCTAAACCCTAAACCCTAAACCCTAAACCCTAAACCCTAAACCCTAAACCCTAAACCCTAAACCCTAAACCCTAAACCCTAAACCCGAAACCCTAAACCCTAAACCCCAAACCCGAAACCCGAAACCCGAAACCCCAAACCCGAAACCCTAAACCCTAAACCCGAAACCCGAAACCCTAAACCCCAAACCCTAAACCCTAAGCCCTAAACCCTAAACCCTAAACCCTAAACCCTAAACCCTAAACCCCAAACCCCAAACCCTAAACCCCAAACCCCAAACCCTAAACCCGAAACCCGAAACCCCAAACCCGAAACCCTAAACCCTAAACCCGAAACCCTAAACCCTAAACCCCAAACCCTAAACCCTAAGCCCTAAACCCCAAACCCTAAACCCTAAACCCTAAACCCTAAACCCTAAACCCTAAACCCTAAACCCTAAACCCTGAACCCTGAGCCCTGAGCCCTGAGCCCTGAGCCCTGAGCCCTGAGCCCTGAGCCCTGAGCCCTGAGCCCTGAGCCCTGAGCCCTGAGCCCTGAGCCCTGAGCCCTGAGCCCTGAGCCCTGAGCCCTGAGCCCTGAGCCCTGAGCCCTGAAACCTGAACCCTGAAACCTGAGCCCTGAAACCCTGAACCCTGAGCCCTGAACCCTGAGCCCTGAAACCCTGAACCCTGAACCCTGAACCCTGAACCCTGAGCCCTGAACCCTGAACCCTGAACCCTGAACCGTGAACCCTGAACCCTGAACCCTGAGCCCTGAACCGTGAGCCCTGAACCCTGAGCCCTGAGCCGTGAGCCCTGAGCCCTGAACCCTGAGCCCTGAGCCCGGAGCCCTGAGCCCTGAACCCTGAGCCCCGAGCCCTGAGCCCTGAACCCTGAGCCCTGAGCCCGGAGCCCTGAGCCCCGAACCCTGAGCCCCGAGCCCAGAGCCCCGAGCCCCGAACCCTGAGCCCCGAGCCCGGAGCCCCGAGCCCCGAGCCCCGAGCCCCGAGCCCCGAGCCCCGAGCCCCGAGCCCCGCGCCCCGAGCTCTGAAAAGGAAGCCGCCAAGGTGGACACAACTCCCTTCTTGAGGTGGAATGCGCTTAACGCTCTAACCGCCAGTAATAATAATACATAATCTTACCGAATAGTTTATAAACACAGCCCTGAACTCTGAAAAGGAAGCCGCCAAGGTGGACACAACTCCCTTCTTGAGGTAGAATGCGCTTAACGCTCTAACCGCCAGTAATAATAATACATAATCTTACCGAATAGTTTATAAACATCAGTATGACCTCCAAAGTATGCACGACGAATGAATAGATCCTCATCAGGAGTTGGTAGACTTATAGGATGTTGAGAAACATCATAGTATACCCTTCTAAATATTTCCAGTGCTAGGCTCGAGAAAAATTAGCGGAACTGTATGTAGATAAAATTGTGAAACTGCATAGAGTTCCTGTCTCTATTACATCAGATCGAGACCCACGCTTTGTGTCTCAGTTCTTGGAGAAAGTACAGCAATATTTGGGGACAAAACTGAAGTTTACTTCAACTTATCATCCTCAGTCAGATGGACAGTCAGAACGAGTCATTCAAATAATTGAGGATATGTTGAGAGCCTGCTCTATTGATTTCAGAGGTTCATGGGAGAAATATCTGTCGTTGGTTGAATTTGCTTATAATAATAGTTATCAGTCAAGCATTCAAATGGCACTCTATGAAGCTTTGTATGGCAGGAAGTGTCGATCACCTCTTTATTGGGATGAAGTTGGTGAAAAGAAGCTATTAGGACCTGATTTTATAGCTGAGACAGTGGAGAAAATTCCGGTAATCAAGGAACGATTGCGAATTGCTCAAAATAGATAGAAAAGCTATGCTGATTCTAAGAGGCGTCAAGTTGAATTTGAGGTTGGTGACTTAGTGTTCTTAAGAGTCTCACCTACCAAAGGTGTATATCGATTTGGGATGAAAGGTAAGCTCAGTCCAAGGTACATGGGTCCTTTTCAAATACTGGAGAGAGTTGGAGAAGTGGCATACAAGTTGCAGTTGCCACCTTCACTAGAAGGAGTTGATAATGTTTTTCATGTGTCAATGTTAAGACGATGTTTGGCTGATTCAAACCAAGTGGTAGAACCTGAAACCATAAATCTGAAGGAAAATCTGAAATATGAAGAGTATCCAATTCGAATTGTAGACAGAAAAGAAGGAGTTCTAAAGTCCCGAAAACTTCCTTTATCAAAGTTCAGTGGAGTAACCATAGTGCAACGTGGGAATCAGAGGAACAATTTAAACAAAAATATGAGAGTCACTTTCCTGAACTTATAGCTGAATATGAATCGGGTAAGTTAATTAAGTTTAGAGGACTAAACTTTTCTTTAGGAGGGTAGAGTGTGATAACCCAAGAAAACATAACAGACATGTGTACAACAATTAAAATAATAATGTCCTAAAATGTGATTTCCTCAAAGACTAGGGGCTGCAGTGCAAATGTTTCAAGCTTTCTTGTGTCCAGTCTAGAAATTTCCATCACCGCTTAATATATCTTCTTCTAGTGTCTTCTATAGTTTATGAACTTCCACAAGTAAATGAAACTAAAATTAGAAAATAACTCATTCCTTCTTTCAGCAAACAACGGTGGTGCTACAGCAGCTCATCTTTACTTTGCGAGCTGCTGCCATTGTAGAAACCGAGCTTCCTCTCCTTGTCCAAATACTGTAAGAGTTTCTAAGATTTAATTCCCAAATTCGTTGGTTTTCTGGGCACTAACAGAAAAGAGTGGTAATTCATGTGGTTTCCTCTTGATTTTGCTTCTAATTGACCCCAAATCGATTAAATTGTCACTGCCGTGACTTAGGCAGTAAAGAGGGAAACTAAGGAGCATGAATACTCAATAAATTAAGTTGCTAATTAAGAAAGACCAATTTCAGTAATAGTGAGTTCTTGGAAGCCTTAATTTTAAATGTATGCATAATTTCTCTATTCTTTCTCTTGTACAGGAATTGTCACATAGCCAAATTGGCCATGACTATGTGCACAATTTCTTGCCATTAATGAGCTGGTCCTTTCTTCTTTAGCAGGCCAACTAAAGAAGTAAAGGTCTGGTTTGTTATTGTTGTACAAGCTAAAAGGAAGGAGAGGAGAAAGTGAATAATTCCTTTATAATTTCTGTCCACATCGGTTCAACGTGTGCACTGTAGCTACTCGATTTAGTTTTCCTTGTCAATTGAGGTTATTAAGTTTATCGACTGTGTCTAACTGCAGGTGAGCAACGTAAAGAGTAGGCACGGGATTTCGACTAAATCAGTTCGCTTATCGTTATGTAAGTATTTTGTGTTCCTTCTACCTATGCTTGATAAGATATGTCATTTATTTGGTAATTTGGTAAAATCTAAATGTATGCATGAGTAATTTACTGGCAGCCATATTTTTTGTGAGATTGCTTACTGTGTGATTTCAAATGTGGCTTTAATAAATAAGATGCATGATTAATGAGTTGTCAATTTGCTAATTGTTTCATGTCTTGGCTGTTTCTTAAAACCAAGCAAGCTCGTTCTATTGGAATTGTAAAATTTGTTATATCAGCTTGCAAGATAAGTGGTATGGGATATTAAGTAAATTACAACTTGCATGGTTGTATACTGGCATGAAAGTGATCATATAGCCTCCTATGAAAATTGTGGATTTGTGTGGATGGACTAGCAGCTGCGGTTGCTAGTATGATTTATTTGTGGCAGATTCTTGTGTGGATGGACTAGCAGCTGAGGTTGCTAGTATGATTTGTGAGATGAAAATTGTCATGTTGTGGCAGATTCTTGTGTGGATGGACTAGCAGCTGCGGTTGCTAGTATGATTTAAATGGGGACTAGTCACTCGCTGTGAATTTGGCCATTGCCGAGAGAGAGCAATGGATGTGTGATTATGAGATGATGTTGTGTTGGAATGAATATTTGGGTGTCTTATGCAAGGCATTGCCAAGGCACAGATCTTGGACTTGGAATTTCATAGGAGGGCAAACTTGGAAATTTGTCTCAAATGCTTGGAATTATAATTTTACAAACAGTAGGAAATGTCTAACAGTTATGCATCTGTATATTAAGAAATACTAAATACAAGGAAAGGCTAATTAAGTGTCATTAGTGAAAATTAATGGATTTCAGTAGATGATTTAATTTAATTGCATTGTCATGGTTTAGTCAGCATATTATGCAAGCTGCTGAAAATATATGCATTTTTCTTTGCATTTTTCTGGTAAAACTTTCAGCAAGTAAAATAGTTAATTAATGGCATATTGTATCTAGTATAAATATAGGGATCTCAAAGTACTTACTGAGCAATCGCTCATAAAGTGTTGTTTATATTTTTTCAGCTAGGTACAAGACTTTTTGGACTGACGTAGGACTGAAATCAAACCGTCATGGAAGGTATAACTAGGAGTTGAACTCGCTACAGCTAATTAGTGAATTTTGAGGATCATGTAACGTAATTTTGGGCATTTATAGTATTTTTGGGGCTGCCTATTACTTAATTAGGCAACGGTGTGTATGCATGGTACATGTAAATATTGAAGGGGTGTTGAATGATAGTTGTTTAAGGGAGTTGTTTAGAAGAGATAGGAGTAATGTAAAACCTTGTACATGTACTATGGAAGCATAATTAATATATATAAGTTCAGTGTTTAGTAGTTTCTCAATTTCTTTCATTTATGATGTAACAACTTGTGATTATCCTTCTCAGAGCATGGTAAGTTTGTTAATGATTTGCAACAAGAGCAAGAACAGGTAAACATGTTTAGCAATTCTAACAACTCATTTAAGCCGCAAAACAACCCATACTCTAACACATACAACCCTAGTTGGAGGAACCATCCTAATTTCTCTTACAAAAACAACCAAAATGTTCCCTCTCAACAAAATTTTAACTCTAATTTCAATCAAAATAGAGGCAACAAGGGTTTCAACAAGGGCAATATGGGCAATCACAAAAGTCAAATCTTGAAATGGTGATGGAAAAGTTCATTGAGAGGCAAAAGAAAACGAACAATGATGTAACAACTAGGATAGACATGCTAGTAAATCAAAACAAGATGTACCATAGTATATATATTTGTTGAACAAAGTATATATAGACACATCTACAAAGAACAATATCCCACCACGAAGAGAAGAGCGGGGAATCGTCCTAATTTTTCTAAATATCCTGACTTCCATTCAAATAACATCAAGGCTCACACTTTACTAATCACTATCAAAGAAAATCCAGCTCTACTGATCAGTCACTAAGTTTGTAGACTTCTAAATTAAAAAAAATATATATATTGTCAGAAAAATTAATACATCCATATTGGCGGAGGCCAGGTAGAGTGATAAGTTCCACGAGAAAAAAATTCAAGTTCTTCATCCTCTAAGCTATATCTTCCAATGTCTCGGTCTAATTTGCGACAACCTTTTAATATGTCCCACCAATCATCTGTGAAATAGACGTTGTTCGGCTTAATTCCTCCACACACCTTATCTATTGGCAGCAATGTCGTCGCTCCTGCACCGATAAAAATGGCTTGACCATCTAAGGTTTTTGCTACAACCCACTTTTTATTTCTTTGGCCATCATCAACAAGTCGAAGAACCGTCATATCATCTGTGGTTGGTCGGTCAATATCCTTTAATTCTCTAACAACCTGTAAAATCCCGTATGCTCCACCGTCAACTAAATATCTATTCTCTCCATGGCTCGCTTGGGCCAAAGGTTCACAGATTCTTTCATTAGTGATATTTTCTTCACTGAATGTAATCAGATGTAGAGCACCAACGTAAGTCAGCGCGAATATTGTTTTCTCATCATGAAAGATCAAATCCACAAAGCACTCTTTGCACCCTAATAGATTCCACTTGTTCTCGATATTTGGTTTCGTAAATATCAGATCTAATCCAAGCCCGTATATTGCTACAACAATGAAATCGGTAGATCTTGCAGGATCAGATGAGAATACAATTCTATTGAAGGTGACGCTTTTGCGTAGGTGTTTTGGCGTCCAATAGAAGAATTTTTTATGAAAGCAATCATACACATAATAGCAGTTCAAAGATCCATTAGAATTGTATGATGGGTAGATAAAGGGGAGGGTGGTAATGGAAGGAAGGGGTATCTCTTGACCAGTAATAGGATCGAGAATTGAAGGTTCACAGAGTTGATCAACAAGTGCAATCCAGCCGTGGTGGCATCCAACAAATAATTTTTCACCATTGAGAGATGGTATATTGCAATGGTAAACATTACCGTGTGAAATACTGATGAAAGTTGGGTAACTACTTTGATCACAATTGCAACCTCCTTTAGCAGCAACTAGGTATGGTGCTTCATTAGCGGGTACAAGATCAACCTTATGACTTGATGTCTCCATTTGACGGAAAGCACAATTCATGGCGTGGATCATGATTTTTGTTTGTAGAATCGATTAAAGACACAATATATATATGTATGTATGTGTAGTTATTAATAGCTATTTCTGTATCCATTTTTCTTCTCTAATTTGAGAGAGAGAGAAAATATAGATCATCTAATTTATCTTGGTATATATAAAGAGAAAAATTATATTAATTAATTGCTATTTTCAAACTTAGATTTGTAATTAAGCCAGGACTTCTATGGGCAAAAATCATGAAATAACAATTAGGGCGACAACAATACCATTAGTCTCAGACAAAATTTGGAGAAGCTAAAAATGAAATCCAAATAATAACCACAAAACCAAGATAGACATGAACTATTGTTGAATATATATACATGGTACGTAAATATCATATATAAATATATTTTTGAAATATGGATTTAGTTGACTAGTAAAATTTATTTGTCCGTTAAACTTGACACACTGCTTACAATAATATACACCTTTCAAGTTTTTAAAGGAAGTTACTTATAAACTCGGAGATTTAATTCATGGTCTACATTTTTTTTGGGAAGGGAACATTTTTTTTTAAGGATCGCCCTCTGAATTTGTTATTAAGAATAAAAAAGTTTACATAAGATATTTACAAGGAAAAAAAAATATATGAACAAAATAAATAAAAAAGAAAAGAAAAGAAAAGAAAAGGGGATATGACTGCTACATTCTATCTATTATAATCATGTCAATCCCAGCCCTATACAGAAAAGTAATCTAAGAAATAAAAATAGTCTGCAGTGGAGTTTTATTATGAATTGCTCTGGATATATGAGGATTTGCAGTGGCCTTGGGTCTTCGCAGGTGCTTCCATAAGTCAGCATCGATCCAAAGAGATGAGGAGCAGTAGATTTTGTGGAGGCCGAGAAGCATTCTGAAAGATTCTTCGGTTCCGTTCCTTCCAGACATTCCATAGTTATGCCACAACCTGTACCTTGATTGTAGGAGGTTTCCGGGCTGCAAGAAACTGCGCCAAGTCTTGTAGCTCAGGTGGAATGGCGGTACCATTTGGCATGAGATCTAGCCAAGTACATTTAGTATATGAGCAGGCCAAAAATATGTGAGATGTCGTTTCTAGTATGGTGGCACCACAGAGTACACATGAAGATCCCCTTAATTGGCCAATTCCTTTTCTGTAAGTTTTCATGTGTTAGCAACCTGTCACGAAGAAGTAGCGATAGGAACAGTTTGACTTTATTGGGGATTGGAAGTGTCCATGGAATGCTCGGGTGACGTGGCAGCTGACCAGGGTGTACAAGCAGGCGGTATGCTGATCTGGAAGAGAATAACCTAGAGTTTGTAAGGGACCATACCATTGTGCCCGTTGAAGGTTCCACCATCATACATGCTGTGATTGCCGGGATGAGAGATTTTAGGTCTTGGAGGAAGGAGGTGAGAGGGTAGGTGACTGATAGTAGATCAGAGATACAAGTAATCTGAAACTGAAGGTTCAGCTATTGGCTGCCCACGGGGATTGAGGTTGTGTTACTAATTGCCATAACCATCTGAGAAGCAGAGAGATGTTTTTGTATTCTGAGATCCATGAGACCCAGTCCCCCATACTGTTTCAGAAGCGTCAAAGCATTCGAATTAAGTAAGCAGTGACCCCCAGAGAAGGTGTTAGAGCCTCTCCAAAAGAACCGTCTCGTGATTGTAATTATTTTGTCAATGAAGAAGTCTATATATGTCTTTCCTAACTTTTAGGTGTCAACAGATGGCTATGTGCCGCAGACGTCATCACGGATGCATCGCTATGGTGGAAAGCTAGCATTCAACATATCATAGGAACGAGGACAGGACTCGAAGATGTAGTGACTGCCTTCGACTCCCTTCAACTCTGGACCTTCATATAGTTCTGCTATTTTGAATTTATTAACTCATTGTATATATACCTCTAAGATTTCTTTTTATTGTTTGCCATTTATTTTTTTTTATTTTTCTTTTCCTTCTTGTTGTTTTGTACATATTGACATTTTCAATACACAAATTTATGGTCAGAACTTGAAATCGAGCAGAAACTTCTCATGCCTGATGCCTCATGTAGCAATTTTCATTTACTGATTCTTGTCACAACAAGCTGAGCAGTAGGCAACTACCCATTTTTTAAAAACTTACCAGTTACCAGAAGCTAACTTAGTGTGAATTAATTGGTATGGAAAGGATACCACAGCTGAATTGTTACCAGTCTGTGCACATGCGCAGGGATTACTCGATCCAAGAAGCTATATTTCTAGTTCCCAACCAAATCAGTTTCTCTACCTAATCCACAGAGCGATCATGCATCAAGGAATTTGATCCCATATTCTGTAACAAGGGCTGCTACTCATTAAACTTTTTATATTATCTAAACAAATTTATTATTGCATTTCAGAGTATTTGGTGTATTTAAATATCGCTAAAAAGTTGTACCAGAAATCGAATGAATTAATGGAAATGAAGAGGTTTGCAAACTTCTGAAGCTGAACTTCACTATAGTCAGATAAAAAATGAGTAGCGCTATAGAATAACAGGGCCAAGTCCTGTTTTACCAATCAAAATGGATGTGCATAATAGAGATTATTATAATAAATTATTTTAGATTCCATTTGTGTAAATTTTAATTGTCTACATATTTTAAGATGTAAAACTTTTATGAGTAGTTCAATGCTGAAAGTTCCTCTAGTAGGTTTACAAGAGTGGATATGAAGGCCTACTAGAGTTTACCAAGAGTGTTGCAGTTGGCACAACTTCTTGTACTGAAAAACAAGCAACTGCAGGCATCTTCTTATCATTAACCTTTAATTTGAACAATAAAGTCGAGAGAAGGAAGGGCCTGGCATATTTCACGGATCGTCTCGTTGATGACTAAAAGCAGATACGGGCGCGTATCACCTAAAGTAAAGCTAACACAAAACTGAGCATTTGAGGGTATTGGGGGGTAATTTGTTGAAAACTCGTGTCATAATTTTTCTTTGTATCCTCTTCTCCACAGCTCCTCCACAAAATTGGGTGTACACTCATTTTTGGAAGCAAATTAGGCATCAAATCCCTATTTTTCATAAGGATATGCTGCCCAATTTGTTCCAGGTGATTGTGTACACTCCAGGAAGCAATTTGTGCAGTATTTCAATCATTTTATATGATGAAATGCAGCCAAAATGTTTCAAGCTTCAGAAAATTGGGGAAATTCAAAGTTTCTGTCAAAATTGATCCCTTCAGATGCATTTCATGAACATGAAACATTTTTTTTTTCATATTTTTCATGAATTCGCAATAACATTATAAGCACTTTTCATATGATAAGTTTTGTGAAATTCTTTGTGGAAAAATTCATATGAATATTATAACCACTGATGTACAAAAAGGACTGATTCTGACGCTGTCTGAAAAGCTGATGAAACCATGGGTATATTGAGTCAAATTAATTCAAATTTGCTATAAAAATGTTCAAAACAACACAAACTATCATACGGTCAAATTTAATTGTACACTTATTCTCAAAAAGCTTTCATGAAAATTCAAATAACAGCAAAAAGCTACTATCAGCTGCACAGTTCTTCTGTCTCCTTTACAAAGAATTAAGTACAACATGAATTCTGTCTTCTTTGTGAATGTTTTAAAAAATTTATATGAATAGAGAATGATTTCCTGAGTATGTTTCAAGCAAAATTTTGTGTTCAGTTCTTTGTAGAAAAAATCCTATAAATTTGCAAAATGGCAACTGCACTGGTACAAATTCTGACTCAGTTCTGGAATTTCTGATAAAATAAAGAGTGAAATTTTCTTTCTTCATAATGCATATGTTTCTTAATTTCCTTGCATTCTTGAAATAATTCTAAGCATATTTGGTGTTTTGCATTCCTTCTAATTCGGCACACAAAAATTCTTATGAAAAATAATAAGTTCCTGACAGATTCATTGGTAAAATTTGCAGAGTTGCCCCTGGTTTAAAAAGTGGTTAAAACACTATGAAAGACACAAAATTAGAACATTTGCTGAATATCGAAGTTGTTCACAGCTCGATGATGCATATTTCTGTGTAAGAACATTGAGTACTCATATTCAAAAATATTACAAAAAGGCCCTGATAACAGTGATGATGTGAAGGTTCCTCTTAAGGTTCTGACAGTCATAATTAACCCCTGATTCTGTTTAATAGTAAGCTCACAAATGAATGGGTGAGCCTTGTCTAAATCTCGTGATCAAGTTCAAGGAACAGTAATTTTAATGACTTAATAAAAGTTCAACACACCAACAAATGGATTTCTCCTCTTCACTGTCCCTTTACTGATGAATCTTAATTGGAAGTATAAACTGTCAGTACTCAACACTTGGCGAAGCAAGTGACACCAACACACTGAACATACTCGAATTGGAGTGTAAATGTAATTGAAATAAGATTTAAACAAACCAGTTACAGAAATCAGCCTTTTAGTACCCAAAAATACACACTGGTACAATGTCTCCATGCATCACACAATCAAAATTGATGAAAAATTGAGCTCTAAATTGCATTAAAGACGTTAAGCCAACCATGTTCAAAACAAATTTTACAAAAAGCGATGCACAATTTGAGAGACAATCGAGCATAAGTTCTTCAGCAGATGCCGGTCAGGTCTGATAAACTGAGGGGGTGCAAGTGCCCTGTGTTGCACCTCTGTCTGATCGAAAGCCATGAATGTAATCTCATAACTCCCACGATCCCAATTTGGAAACAAAACTACTAAATTGCATGCGTACCATGCATTAACCTAATTTGGAAATTAAGCTCTCCAGATCCAGGTCAAGAGACGACCTAATTTTAATTTGATATATATGAGATGTGACAAGAAAGAAAAGAATTAAGAAGAAATATTATCACAATCAAGATTCTGAAATTCACCAGAAATATTGTATGCATGTGCGCACTCAACTTAACAGAAAATAACTGAGCTACGTACATCAAGATTCAAGACCACAGACAACAGTAAATTGAATTAAGACATTTAATTTCACTCCTCACTGTCTTCAACTCTTCGTTAGCTAGGAGATCAGACTGAGAGCGCAAACAACATTAATTGAACGTCAAAGAAAATAGGAGAGAGCAAACATTAACATTGAACGTCAAAACTAATATTCTTTATTCATCTACAAGATTGAGCATCAACACATGCAGGTTTCAAACAAGTGCCCGGCCCATCCTAATTCATTTCCTAGTACAAAAATTAAGAAGAAAAGCTAGCAGAAATAAAAGAACATCCACAGCTAGCAGCCTGCTTCGCGATTTGATTGCATAGTATAGCTAGCCTGTTAAATGCAGATTAAAGAAAGAAACTTCAGCAAGATTGCAAATCGATCATCTCAACAAGAAGATAAGTGCTACTGAAGGGAAAACAAATTAGCTAGCTATAATATATCAATCTTTGTTACAACCCAGAATATTGTTCCAAGAAAATTCAAGAATTAACGTAGCTAATAAATTAAGAACAAGGAAATTAATATGTCTGAGGAAAATAGAGAGAAAGGCGTACGTACCGTACGTACCGATGATGCGAGCTAACCATGCTCATCTCTCTTGTGCACGGCTGCCAATGCCGCTGTAGCGAAGGTGTTCGGGCACTTCCCGCAAGGGTGATCGAGCCCATGATGCACTTGCTGAATGTGTTTCTTCAGAGAAGATTCCGGCCAATATTTAACCTTTTCATTGTTAACGTAGCACATGACGCACAAGATGTCCTCCTGTTCGTTCAGAAGGGGGACGCGCTTCTTGCCAAGATCCTCGTAGAAAGTACTCATCTTCACGTACCTTTCTTTTGTTTCTTTCTTAATTTCTTTCTGCGTCCGTTGTGTGTTTGTGTCTCGGAGTTTCAGGGGGAAGAGAATTAAGGGAATAATTAGAATGATTATGAGGAGGAGAAGGAGAACTGGGATGATGGCAATTGAAGTCTATTTATAATGGTGGCAAGGCAAGGCAACGATATGAATTTTCTGTAGGCGCTAGCTGATTACCAGACACATGCATTTTTCATCTTTCATTTTTTAAAAAATAAGCGCAACTTAATTTTAATTTAAATATTAATCTTTCGTTCTTGATCGCTGCTTGGCCTTGGCTCAACACTACAGACAGCATTGAATCATTATCGAATAAATGAATAATTTATATATCTCACAAAATAATTTCAGCGTCTCACGGGGGCCTCCCGTGAGCTTAACACAAAAAACATATAAAATCATATCCAAATTTTAATTTATATGGCTCAATAATTTCTTTATATCAAAATCACGTGTCATGCAAAAATTTTCCATTTTTAGAGACTTTTAAGCATTTATTTCAGATTTTTAAAAGTTACATATAAAACATTGATTATTTTATTAATATTATATAGTTACTATTAAAAAATCCTAAATAAATGCTTAAAAATCTTTAAAAATAGAAAAAAAAATTGCGTGCTATAAGATTTTGATATAAAGAATTTATTGAGCCATATAAATCAAAATTTGGATATGATTTGATATGTTTTTGGTGTTAAGCCTCAGCCATGGCCGCCGCTGTGAGAGCTTCTCCGGCGAAATTCGTCTCCCTCCGACCATCATTTACTGAGTTCTTAGTACCTTTGGAATCTTCTCTCTTCCCTCTATCCAGCGGTGGGGTCATTTAAGAAGTTAAAGCAGTGAGTCAGATATAGCGTGGAAGCAAGGAGGACGGCCATGGCCATGGTGTCAGGCTCAGATGTGGTTGTGACAAATTGAAAGGAAAAGTCGCAAATTGAATGCATGAACAGCATCTCCATGATCATGAGGTCATGTTTAAAGGGGTATCGAATTTCTGGGGCATTGAGAGGAAGAAAGAAAATCAGAGTCCGAGGGTTGACAGGATAAGAAAGAGACGGAGAATAGAGGGGGAGAGGCAGAGAGAAGGGAGGGGACTGAGTGCGCTGCACCTCTTTTCCAGATTATTTTGAGGGCAAAAGACAATTATAACCTTTTCAGCAACTTAGGAAAGGAACATAGACGAACGACTGTAATGGTTTGCCGTATTTAAAGGAAGAGTTGTACTTAAAAAGTTTGCCGTACACCAAAAAAACTCTTTAGTTATATAATAATTGGAAGCATATGGTTAAACCGGTTGCTATATGATCAGATCTTCAAGCCGTATAAATAGGTCTCATGTACATAATTTATGTAATTATTAATTTTTGTATCCATCCATCAGATACTATACTAATATATACTACCCCTGGCTATATATAAGCAAGCTACACTACACAGCCTTACACTTACACAGCTAAAGGATATATATATAAAGGAGGTTCTCACAACTCACAACTACAAGGCGTACGTTATATATATATATATATATATATATATATATATATATATATATATATATACACACGTGAGCCTTCATTTTATTGTGCATCTGGTGAAAGTCACGGAACTAAATAAAAACAAAACCAACCTCACAGTCATCTGAATTATTGGATATATTAAATAAATGAATGATGCCGCTTTCCGTTGAAGAGCTAATGGGTGGCGAAGGGGGTGTAAACAAACCTTCCCCTGTTAATGGGAAGAGATGCATTATGTAGTGGTTATTAGTAGTATAGGGTACATTTTGGTATAGCTAGAGGGGTACATTTTGGTATAGCTAACAAGCATTTTGGTATAGCTAACAAGGGTATATTTTGGTATAGCTATAGGGATACATTTTGGTATAGCAATATGGGGATATATTTTGGTACAGTTATGGCAAGGAGATGTAATATGTATGGATATGATATAACATATCAAGACTTAAGTAGGTTTGTTGCTTTAATGATGAAATTATGCATCTGTCACATATGATGTTTGGTGTTTTTGTCATCTTCTTTGCTATATTACATTGTTGTAATCTTCAATGTTGTAAAAATTCTGCTAAAAGTAAGTCAGATACTAGAAGATCAATGTATAGTTGAGAATTAACTTTTTGGTCAAGCACTAGAAAATCAAAATAGACATCTTATAATGCATAATTTATTCAAAACTGATAATAAGCTTTTGATCACCAAATGAATGTCTGCCACAAATATAATGCATAATTTATTCAAAACTGATAATAAGGTTGATGCATGATTTAGTCTCAAGTGTACCAATCGATACCAAAATAAACAAGCATAACGACAAAAGCATCAAACATTACAATATAGGGGTCTGAAAACTACATGTATTAAAAAGAGTTAACTTAATAAGCAAATAGCAAGCATCAATACATCACTTTTGCATTAAGTTCAGAAAATTTTTTTTTTGAACGAAAGGCATGATATGCCCATTTTCCATTGCTGAAAAATATCCCGAACAAACATAGATCGATTCTTAACATACAGAACCTAACCATAACCGCAACACTACTAACAATCTACCAGTGACTATCTATACTCCTTTTTACCTATGATATACCCATGTTCTTCTAGAATGACCCCCGTCAGACCAGAAACAACATAGAACCTTCCCTCTCAAAAATTAAAATTAGAAGCCAAATAACAGCAAGACCTAACAACAACAAGACATAATTTCAAAGTTTCTCTATTTTTTATTCACATCCCCTGCGCATTGGGGGAATTTAAAGTCTTTGAAGACAAGGCTTCTGATTACAGAGGAGCTGGAAGACTTAATTTCAAAGTGGTGATAATGCTTGCAGTGGAATCATATCAAAGGATGCAGGCAGCCATCTCTTGGTAATCCCCTTAACATTTTGAGCAGCCAAACCTGACCAAGAATTAAGTTCAGATTGTATATAACTTCTATATTTGAGAATTTAAACCTTAGTAGCAAATGCTTAATTTTATGATCTTAAAAATTTTTAAGATTTAAAACTGCAATTTCTCCTAAAATGTGCTACCACCAACCATCATTAGTGTTTAATTTTTTAAAGAATTAAGTTCAAACCAAGTAGATAGCTGTGAGTTGCTAAAATATTTTTTTCCATGTTACTGAGTTGCTAAAATCACGGCATGCAAACTTGTGATAGGGTCATATTACTCCTGAATCCGATCTCATTTGTAAAGCCAAAACATTTTTTTCATGTCACCGGTCACCAAGTTGCTAAAATCATGGTAAGGGAAGACCATAGGAAGGCTGTACAAACCAAACACTTAGATCTTCGGAAACCTAGAATACACACATACCTTCTATTATTCCATTAAGCTGCCTTATCACCAGTGAAACTTAATTTGATCATCTTTCTTCCTGTGATCACGTCCTGTAATTCATGAATTTGAAAAAGACTTAATTCTCAATTCAGTGAAACTCAAGAACTTAATTCTCAATTCAGTTAATTTAGGATAAAATCGTTTGGCCTATTTGTGGACTCATGTGAGCATGAGACAGATAGAGGGAGGGATGCTAACCAAGAATTTGTGTACAGGTGCTCGTCCCGGCGGTGTGCCAAATCGGTACGGCAGAGAAGACCAAGGCAAGGAAAGGGAGGGGTGGTGCCACAGCGGCTAGGGTTTGTGTTGCGGACTGTTTGTGGTGCGGAGGGCGGCGCGGCCTGGGGAGGGGCGGCGGGGCCAGGGAATTTTTCACCGCGGCGGGGTGCTGGGGCGCAGGGCTGAGGGGACGAGGAGATCAGGAGGAAGGAGAAAGGGGGCGCGCCAGCGGCCGGGTGCTGGTGGTCTTTCTTCTGTCGCGGAGAGGAGGAAGGAGAAGGAAGGGGGCGACAGAAAGGGGGAAGGAGAAGGAGAAATGGGGAACCAAGAAAAGGGAGAAATCGAGAGGAGCAGCTCTTTCTTCTGTTTTTTTTTTAATCACTCGATAAAATTTTAACGGGGTCCGTTAGCGCTTCGTTCCGCTCCATCTCCATCACGATCAGACACTAATCTAAAACAAATCCGACGGTTCAAACAGTTGGCAGCATTTGTCTGAAGTGCTGCCGAAAGCACGGTAGCCGGACTATATATATATATATATATATATATATATATATATATATATATATATATATATATATATATATATATATCCGTGAGCCTTCATTTTATTGTGCATCCGGCGAAAGTCACGGAACTAAATAAAATCAAAATCAACCTCACAGTCATCTGAATTATTGGATATATTAAATAAATGAATGATGCCGCTTTCCGTTGAAGAGCTAATGGGTGGCGAAGGGGGTGTAAACAAACCTTCCCCTGTTATCTCCGGCGTAACGGCGGAAGGCACACGGAGGAACTTTCTGCAGGATCTCAAAAATGCTCCCTGGGCCAAAATTATTGAAGAAATAAAGATCGACTCAAATAAAGATGGGCTTTCAAAGGAAACTGTTTATGGGGTTAAAGAGAATGTTGCTTCCAAGACAGTTGAAGAAAACAAGGCCGGATTGTCAAGAAACGAGAATCTCAGACCAATTTCTCAGAACACAGTAAAAGGCCTAATTCGCTCCAGGAATGTTCTTTTTGCCTCATCTATATGGCCTGTGGTTTTTTAAAAGAAAACCTTTGTGGAGGTACTCAGTAAAGGGCCTATTGACAGAGGAAAAAGAATAACTCAAGGTAAATCTTGGAATCGTTCCAACGCTCCATAGGTACAATTTGCGGGTTATCGTAAACCAGTTATCCGGTGTTTCCGCTGCGGCGATGGAGGACACATGGCTTTCGATTGCCAGAACGTATTAACTTGTTTTAGTTGCGGTAAACTAGGGCACACGTCGAAAACCTGTAGAGCAATAACCTCGATTCCAGACCAAGATTCACGAAAGAACTCTGTCTTTACCATTCCCAAATCCAACCTTGTGAACCTAGGTCAAATTCCGAAAGGGGGCAAAAGCTCGGCTGAAGGCACGACTTCGTCTGGGGAAGAAGTCGATTCAGCGGCGAGAGGGGTGTCAAACTGAAGGAAGACATAGATCTGTGCAAGAAACAGGCGACGATGATTCCAAGTAGGGTTTTGAGGTTTCTTGAAACAGATCTGTCGGCGAAGATCGAGGCTGAAGCCACCAAGGGGGTGGTTCTGGTAGCAGCTAACAAAGATCACTTCAATCAGTACGATCTGCAAGCATCGCTTCATTTTGGTTTCCCAGCTCAGGATCTGTTAGTGTTTATGTACTAGAGAAACATACATATTTATATTTATATATATATGGTGTTCACTTGTTCATGGTTATTCTGATTTGGATGATTTATTCATTAGTTTCCATGAATTGATGTGACGTCATGGCTTGTGTCGTTTACGACAAGAGCAAGTGATATGCCATGATGGGTATGACGTCAATTCTAAAACCCTCCCTGATCTATGATAACTAGCATGGTACTCTAGTTGATCAGATAGGATCAGCATATGAGTCTAGCAGATGGGTTTGTATCACGTCCCATTGATAGCGCGGCTATCAACTAGATCATATGGATGCATGTGCACATTCTCTATGACATGACATTGGATTGACCGTGACGAGAATATGACAAGGGATGTGTTATGTCATTCATGTTCTTGTCAGTGTTGGATTCACAGTTGAGGTTGTCATGGTCAAGTATCATGACTGCGCACTGTGACTGGTCTCCTACCCCAACCGTAACAGGTGGCATAAGGGATTCTAGTTCGGTGTGTAGAAATGGTAACTTGGATCATGGATGATCAAGATACTGGAATGTTTCTCATCGTAGATGAGTTATGATATCCTCTGGGCCCTTTGACTTTATGGATTACACACGCGCGCAATGATTAATATTAATCATGTGTTTAATCTATATGGACGTCAAGTAAATGATATATAGTTGTGAGGATGACACAATCCTGCCTCAGACTTTATCTTGGATATTCATATGACATAGAATCAACACAAGTAAGGTACTCTTACTCAAGATCAAGATACTACGTGGACGTGCGTACTGTCTATATCATTTGGGGATCGTCACGTGGATGGCTTGACACTGATGATGATCAGCATTGAACAGGTAGATGAGAATCACTGTTAATGCAACCCAACATGATCCAGATCCCTATAAGGTCACACCTACAGAGGCTCTCGACCATTAGTCCTGTTCAGGTTCGTGTCACGTCGGCGAACGTGTAACGAGTGATGGCAATAAGTCAAATCAGGCGCGGCCTGACTTGAGCTTGATTGGGCATCATGATAACCTGAATATCATCATGGCTATGATGTTTTGATCTTATGTCTCGAACATATGAGAGAATACTTGTCATTTGGTTCTGTCAGCAGTTCCGTTATAACGCAACATATGTTGCGTTATAACGGAATCTGTGACAGAAATCTGGTTCTGTCAGGTGTTGCGTTATAACGCAATATTGGGTGCGTTATAACGCAACCTGACAGAAAGGCAGATTAGGGTATGTGATTAGGGTTTCCTTAATCACTCTTGACAAGTATAAAAGGGAAGGTTTCATGCACGAAAAAGTAAGTTTTTCAGCCACCTTTCTTCCTCTCTCTCTCTCTCATGTGTTGAGAAATCTCCTCTATCAAACCTAGGGTTTAGGGTTGAGATTCGTGCGAGGAAAAGATCGAAGGACCCGCCGGCAACGTCTTCTCGCCTAGACAAACGGTGGTGGCCGACCCTTTGGTGGACAAGGGTGACGCGCGTGACGGGACAGCCGAGAGCAACCAATCACGCGTCAAAGGTATAATAACTACTGCCTCTCTATGCATGTTATTGTGTAGATCAGCGATAAGTCGTTCGTTTGGCAAGATCTGATTGAACTGCACATGCTTTGGTTAGAAAAATTTTAATTTCCGCATCTCTAGCCATCGTGCTTTTCCTTTCAGTGGTATCAGAGCCAGGTTGGCCAAACTTGAACTGATTTGTTGCTTTGAGGCGATATTATGCCTTGTAATTGAGATTAATCGATTTGATAAACACGTGAATAATTGTTAGAGTAGATAATTGATTGAATTGTGCCCTTAAGGCCTTAGATTAATTTTTTAATAAATTTGAGGATGTCACAGTACTTGATTGACATGTTTTGTGATGTGTTTGGATCGTACAAAGTGACGGTTTTGATCGCGGATCGAAACGGTAAGGGGCAGGGTCTGAAAACTGAGAGGTTCCGTTATAACGCAACTCTCTGTTGCGTTATAACGCAACTGTCGGTTTTGCAGACTGATCCGGCGAGATCCGTTATAACGCAACATGTGACAGAGGCTGAATTTAATTAGTTATTGCTTAATGATTATTACTTGTTTATAAATTGATTAGATCTGATTACTCTACTTGCAAAATGTCTTGTATGTGTGTATGAGAATGTTTGCAGGTGCGGGATATATGGCCAAAGATCAATGCCTTGTGTGATGTATTGATTGTTTGTGAATGTTTGTAATGCGGCCTCGGTGCCCCGTGGTATATTAATGTGTTAATTAATTAATTTGAGGCCTGCGTGCCCCAAGGGTTAATTGAGTAGCATTAATATATGTTTTTCATTTCATATCGCTTTAAGGAATAGTTTTATTTCTAGTTAGGATATGGGAATGGAAAAACAGGTACCAAGCTTAGAACTCGCGCGATCTCGGCGGATGGAGCTTGGAGCGGGGCCATATATCTCGCGGGGCTTGTATGCCCTAAATGCTTGTCAGTTGTTTGAGATTGTTGTGAATTTATTGCTATGGTTGAGTCGTAGAATAAATAAGTATGGTATTCGGTTTTATCATGCCCCACCAACTCGCAATTTGACCTGCATTAGTCCAACCAACCCAAGTGCAATTTCCCGTTGCCTTCCTTATCCACCTCCCTAAACGAGCTCTTGGAGACTTGACCGAATTAAGTAGGAAGTCGAATTGCGGGAGTGATGGGTCGTGGGGTACGCCGTGCGTGCCGAACCCAATAAGGAGAGGTTACGACTTGGCAAAGGCCATGCCGACGCTGGCTTTGGGGATAGCGTCGAGGTCGCGGACCTTGATGCGCCAAGAGTCGTGCGCAGCACGATTGACCCGGCGTGGTCTACCTAAAATATGTTAAATTGTAATACCTAGCCGCCGCTGGACAACTTAACTGAAAATATGGATCTTGGACCTACTATGGTAATTGGACGAACTTTACAAACTATAGTGGAAGTTGTTTTCTTAAAAACAAAAATGAATTTCATGAACTTAACTGCGATTTTCTCTTGTGGTAATTTTTGTAGACATGGCTAACACGAACTCCCTGCGTCCAGTCTTGGACCGCAATCCTCTCCGTTCCGACGGTGCCAACTACTCCGATTGGCTCCGGAACCTCAGGAATGTTCTGAAGAGAGAGAGGAAGGAGTACGTCTTGACTACTCCCCTACCGGAGGGCGAGGAAATGCCTCCGGAGTTCATAGTGGAGAAGGCGGCCACGGATACTGACCCGGCCATCATGGCTAAGAATCCGGCTTACGTCTCGGTGCAGACGCACCTGGCAGACGAGTTGGACGTTGGGACTCTCTTGATCGCGATCATGGATCCTGAGCTGCAGAGGCGGTTCGAGGACATGCCTACGCACAAGATTATGCAACAGCTCGCGGACTTGTTCGCTGAGCAGTTGCGAGTCGAGCGTTACAACGTGTTGACTTCTTTTGTCAACTGCCGAATGTCTGTGGGGAGTTCTGTATCGGCTCACATGCTTAAAATGATGAGCTACGCTGAGCAGCTGGAAAGGCTCGGCGCGCCTCTCCCTAGGGATCACACCGTGAATATCGTGCTCAATTCTCTCCCGCACACCTTCAGCAGCTTTGTGACTCACTATCACATGAGTGGGATGGAGAAAACGCTGTGCGAACTTCATGGTCTCCTCAGGTCAGCGGAGGTGGACTTCAAGAAGGCGGGGCCTTCCAATGTCCTCACCGTGTCTGAGCAGGGGAAGAAAGTTAAGAAGGGCAAGGGCCAGCGCAGGCCAAGGCCCAAGAAGAGCAACAAGGGCAAGGGCGTGGTCGCGGACCAGCCTAAGGCCGCAAAGGTAATCCCAGCTGACGCCGAGTGCTATGAGTGCCATGGCAAGGGTCATTGGAGAAGGGACTGCCTCCAGCTCAAGACTAAGAACTTGATCCAAGGACCAGGTATCTATGTCTTTGAGACACATCTCGCTACTATTTCTAAGAACTGGATTTTGGATTCAGGTTCAGGTGCTCACATTGTTGGTAATGTGCAGGTGCTAAGAAATAGGAGACGGCTGAGCAAAGGGGAAATACAGATGCGTGTCGGCAATGGTGCGATTATATCGGCGACCGATGTTGGCGACGTAGATTTATCTTTGCCTACGGGCCTTATTTTACATTTGTCAGGAGTGTATTTTTGCCCTTGTATCACTAAGAACATAATCTCTGTATCGCGTATGGATTCAGATAGATTTAAGTTTACTATTATGAATGGTCTTATGGATTTTTCATTGAATGGTTTACATTATGGTTCTGGTGTTAAAACAGATGGTCTGTATTTGCTCGACTTGGATACGCCTATTCTTAGTATACAAACCAAGAGACCAAGGATCTCAAATGAAAGCGAGGCTTTCATGTGGCATTGCCGCCTAGGTCACATAAATGAGAGTCGCATTAAAAGGTTGAAAGAAGCGGGGCTTCTTGGCTAGTTTGAGATGGACTCACTGGACACCTGCGACTCTTGCTTGCTTGGCAAGATGACTAAGGCGCCTTTCAAGAAGAAAGGTGAAAGAGCAAATGACTTGTTGGGACTAGTGCACAGCGATGTGTGTGGGCCCTTAAGCATTAATGCCCGAGGTGGATACTCGTACTTTGTCACGTTCACTGATGATTTCAGTCGATACGGTTATGTCTTCTTGATGAGACATAAGTCTGAAACCTTTGACAAGTTCAAAGAGTTTAAGAACGAAGTAGAGAATCAACTCAACAAGAAGATCAAGGTCTTGCGATCGGATCGCGGTGGTGAGTATCTAAGTATTGAGTTCACCTCTTACCTGAAAGATTGTGGGATCGTCTCACAATTAACCCCGCCGGGGACTCCTCAATGGAATGGCGTTTCCGAGAGGAGGAACAGGACATTGATGGACATGGTCCGATCAATGATGAGTGCTGCAACTCTCCCAGCATCGTTCTGGGGATATGCGCTGGAGACAGCCGCGTTCATGCTAAACCGTGTTCCGTCTAAGTCCGTGGAGAAGACACCATACGAGTTATGGTTTGGGAGGGTGCCTCCCTTGTCTTTTCTTAAGATTTGGGGATGCGAGGCATTCGTGAGGAAAGATAAAACCTCAGGAAAGCTCGATTCTAGATCGGACAAATATTTCTTTGTGGGATACCCCAAAAATACTCAGGGCTACTACTTCTTCCACCGGAATGAGAACAAGGTGATTGTTGCTCGTCATGGTGTGTTCTTGGAGAAGGAATTTCTCGCAAGAAAGAGTAGTGGGAGCAACGTCCAACTTGAAGAAATTCAAGTGGAGTTGCAAGATGGAAACTCGAGTTTTCCACCCAGGGTTGCAAGGGTTAGTGGGAGCTTCTTAAGCCCTGATCCATCGCGGATGGAAGAGGCCGAAGACATTCCTGCCGAAACTCAAGTGAACACACCCTCGACTCCGGTTGAGGAAGTGCAAACTCGAGTAGACGAGGAAGTGCCTTTGCAGGATGTGCCTGAGTCACAACCTGAAGAAGCATCACAACCGCCTTCGGGGGTTATTCCTAGAAGGTCACAACGTGTGGTTCGTCAACCTGAGAGATGGTTGGGTCTGCATGAGATCACCAGTTTGGATACTGATGATCCTGTGAGCTTCGATGATGCGATGAGCAGACCAGATTCCGACTCGTGGCTGGAAGCCATGAAAGCTGAAATTCAGTCTATGTACGACAATCAGGTTTGGGACCTGGTTGACCTTCCTCCAGGCTTTAGGCCAATTGAGAACAAATGGGTTTTCAAGAGGAAGAGTGACAAAGACGGGAATTTGACTACGTACAAGGCCAGATTAGTGGCGAAGGGATATCGACAGATCCAAGGGATCGATTTCGATGAGACCTTCTCACCTGTCGCCATGTTCAAGTCAATTCGGATCCTTTTAGCCATTGCCGCATTTTATGACTATGAAATATGGCAGATGGATGTCAAAACCGCTTTTCTAAACGGCGATTTAGAAGAAGAGTTGTACATGGTGCAACCGTCGGGTTTTGAAGATTCATCAAGTGCTAAGAAGGTGTGCAAGCTTAAGAGATCCATTTATGGACTTAAGCAAGCATCTCGGAGTTGGAACCTGCGATTCGATCGTGAGATCAAGAAACTTGATTTCAAGAAATGCGAAGAGGAACCTTGTGTATACAAGAAGGTTAGTGGGAGCTCGGTCGTCTTCCTGGTCCTATACGTTGATGACATATTGCTCATAGGCAATGATGTGCCAATATTGAACGGGGTCAAGTCTTCATTGATGAAGATTTTCTCAATGAAGGACTTGGGCGAGGCCGTCTATGTGTTGGGAATCAGAATCTATAGGGATAGATCTGAGCAACTTATCGGACTAAGTCAAAGTACCTACATAGACAAAGTCTTGAAGAGATTCGGCATGGAAGATTCCAAGAAGGGATTTCTGCCTATGTCTCATGGCATTAAATTGAGCAAGAGTCAATGTCCTTCAGGGACTGATGAGCTTAAGAGGATGAGTCGGATTCCGTACGCGTCAGCGATCGGATCGATCATGTATGCCATGACTTGTACTCGCCCTGATGTTGCATATGCTTTGAGCATGACATGCAGATATCAGTCGAACCCCGGTTTCAAGCATTGGACAGCTGTCAAAAACATACTGAAGTATTTGAGGAATACTTCTGAGATGCTCCTGATCTATGGTGGTCAAACTGAGCTTGTAGCCCGGGGCTACACAGATGCTAGTTTCCAGACCGACCAAGATGATCTGTGTTCGCAATCAGGATACGTGTACACGTTGAACAGTGGCGCTGTGAGCTGGAGGAGCTCAAAGCAAGAGTGCGTGACAGACTCTACCACCGAATCCGAGTACGTAGCCGCAGCTGAAGCCGCCAAGGAAGGGGTTTGGTTGCGCAAGTTCTTGCAAGAACTTGAGGTTGTTCCGAGTTCACTTGAGGCGATTGAGCTCTATTGTGACAACAACGGAGCTATCGCTCAAGCCAAGGAGCCGAGATCGCACCAGAAAAGTAAGCATGTCGACCGCAAGTATCACCTGATTCGCGACTTTGTGAATCGAGGTGATGTGAGAATTAGCAGGGTGGATACGGACAGCAACACAGCTGACCCGCTAACAAAGCCACTGTCTTTGGATAAGATGAATCTTCATAGATCGGCCATGGGCATTCGACGCCGCGTAGGCTGGGTCTGATGATGTAGTAGTTGTACTTTACTTTTGTTTTAGGGTACACTTCACTGGACGTAGAGGATATGATGTCTCTAGTCCAAGTGGGAGATTGTTAGTGTTTATGTACTAGAGAAACATACATATTTATATTTATATATATATGGTGTTCACTTGTTCATGGTTATTCTGATTTGGATGATTTATTCATTAGTTTCCATGAATTGATGTGACGTCATGGCTTGTGTCGTTTACGACAAGAGCAAGTGATATGCCATGATGGGTATGACGTCAATTCTAAAACCCTCCCTGATCTATGATAACTAGCATGGTACTCTAGTTGATCAGATAGGATCAGCATATGAGTCTAGCAGATGGGTTTGTATCACGTCCCATTGATAGCGCGGCTATCAACTAGATCATATGGATGCATGTGCACATTCTCTATGACATGACATTGGATTGACCGTGACGAGAATATGACAAGGGATGTGTTATGTCATTCATGTTCTTGTCAGTGTTGGATTCACAGTTGAGGTTGTCATGGTCAAGTATCATGACTGCGCACTGTGACTGGTCTCCTACCCCAACCGTAACAGGTGGCATAAGAGATTCTAGTTCGGTGTGTAGAAATGGTAACTTGGATCATGGATGATCAAGATACTGGAATGTTTCTCATCGTAGATGAGTTATGATATCCTCTGGGCCCTTTGACTTTATGGATTACACACGCGCGCAATGATTAATATTAATCATGTGTTTAATCTATATGGACGTCAAGTAAATGATATATAGTTGTGAGGATGACACAATCCTGCCTCAGACTTTATCTTGGATATTCATATGACATAGAATCAACACAAGTAAGGTACTCTTACTTAGGATCAAGATACTACGTGGACGTGCGTACTGTCTATATCATTTGGGGATCGTCACGTGGATGGCTTGACACTGATGATGATCAGCATTGAACAGGTAGATGAGAATCACTGTTAATGCAACCCAACATGATCCAGATCCCTATAAGGTCACACCTACAGAGGCTCTCGACCATTAGTCCTGTTCAGGTTCGTGTCACGTCGGCGAACGTGTAACGAGTGATGGCAATAAGTCAAATCAGGCGCGGCCTGACTTGAGCTTGATTGGGCATCATGATAACCTGAATATCATCATGGCTATGATGTTTTGATCTTATGTCTCGAACATATGAGAGAATACTTGTCATTTGGTTCTGTCAGCAGTTCCGTTATAACGCAACATATGTTGCGTTATAACGGAATCTGTGACAGAAATCTGGTTCTGTCAGGTGTTGCGTTATAACGCAATATTGGGTGCGTTATAACGCAACCTGACAGAAAGGCAGATTAGGGTATGTGATTAGGGTTTCCTTAATCACTCTTGACAAGTATAAAAGGGAAGGTTTCATGCACGAAAAAGTAAGTTTTTCAGCCACCTTTCTTCCTCTCTCTCTCTCTCATGTGTTGAGAAATCTCCTCTATCAAACCTAGGGTTTAGGGTTGAGATTCGTGCGAGGAAAAGATCGAAGGACCCGCCGGCAACGTCTTCTCGCCTAGACAAACGGTGGTGGCCGACCCTTTGGTGGACAAGGGTGACGCGCGTGACGGGACAGCCGAGAGCAACCAATCACGCGTCAAAGGTATAATAACTACTGCCTCTCTATGCATGTTATTGTGTAGATCAGCGATAAGTCGTTCGTTTGGCAAGATCTGATTGAACTGCACATGCTTTGGTTAGAAAAATTTTAATTTCCGCATCTCTAGCCATCGTGCTTTTCCTTTCAGGATCACCATTGGAAGGTAAAGCCTCTGAGTAAGAATAGGTACTATGTTGAGGCGCCAGAATATTGGAGAAATAAGTGGCTTGCTGAGGGGTCAGTAAAGGTGGGGGAAGTGATTGTCGGTGTTCAACCTAATTCATCAAAGTTTTGGGCAGGTGCTGAACTAGTTAGGGTTTGGATAAAAGTCATTGATATGCCAACTGCTCTACAACATCCAGAAGCATTGGCTTACCTGGTACATGAATGGGCAACATTCATTGATTGTCAGATTCCTCAAGATACAGAGGATGATTGGTTTAGAGTTTTTGTTGAAATTCCTCATGCTGAAATAATAGCTGATCATCAATGGGTAGAATACATAAAAAGGAATGGGGTGAAAAGGTGTGCTAGGGTTAGGTTTGAATATGAAGGTGAGTTTATATCAGATGATGAGCAATCACCCCCAAACAAGAAACAGAAAGTTTTCTGGAAAGCAAAAGTGAATAAGTGGACCAGACCTGAAGATTCTTCTAAATCAAATGAGGTCAAGGGTAATGTGAATGAAGAAGGTCCAAAGAGAACTTTTCAGAAAGGTACTGGTAGTGGTGTCAATAATGCTCCTGTGAGTATTAAAGAAAAGGGTGAAAGTTCTCAGAGGAATGAGGCTAAAGCTGATGGGAATTTTAAAGAAATTGAAAGGAATTTTACTAATGGAGGGGATTTTGAGAAGTGCAATGACAAAGGAAAGCAGTCAATGGTTATTCATGAGCAAGAGGGGTGGATTGTTCCTATTCCACCTCCAATTCCACATGTGAATACTGTTTTTGGGAAGTCAATAGCTGGGACAAGTATGGATAACAGTCAACATAGGCAGGAGAAAATGACTAAGCTTATAGAAAAGCTAGTCAATCCTGTCCTAGAGGTGGTACCTCTGCAGGCAATTCCATTTGAGGGAGGAATTGTTGGGAATGTTCAGCAGGTGGATAGTGATGAAGATCTGCTGGAGGACTGCAGCAATCAGGAGGGTCAGGAGTCTCACCCTAAGGAGACAGATGGAATTCTAGAAGACAAACAGGAAAGGACTGAGAATCACAAGAAGAAAGGTTCAACTCTTATCTATTAATCCTTTTTCTTTTATGACAGATGAGGAAATTATAGGGGTAATAGAGGATTATGGGGTTAAGATACATGCTTCTGAGTCTAGATTTAAAGAGTTAATTAGGGATCTTAGGTGTTTTAGAGTTTAAAAGATTTCAGTCTCTTATGGAAGCTGTCATCAAAACTCTAAATGATTTTGAGGTAGAGAATAAAATTAAGGAGGGTAATAATACATGTGGGTCTCTTTTGGTTAGTTTATGAAGATTCTAAGTTGGAATATGTGGGGTTATGGTCCTGAGGCAAAAAGAACATATCTAAAAGAACTGATTATAAAAGAACACATTGATATTCTATGCCTCCAGGAAACTAAGAAAAGTACATTTTCGAATAGGGATTACAGATCTTTGGCTGTTCATTTTCATAAATGGTTTTGTTTACCAGCCAATGGTGTATCAGGAGGTATCTGTATAGGTTTGAATGACACAAAGTTTGATGTTTTAGATGTATTTATAGGAAAGTTTAGCATATCTCTTCTTCTTGTTCATAAAATAGATAATTTTCCATGGACCCTTACTACTGTTTACGGGCCTGTGATCTCTAACCTTAAGAATGAATTTTGGAATGAATTAATTAAAATTGGCAGTGCTTGTCCAGGTGCATGGGTTATAGGTGGAGACTTTAATGTTATTAGGAATAGATATGAGAAATGTGGGGTGCATTTTAATTGGAAGAATATGGAAATCTTCAATAGTTGGATAAATTGTTTTGCTTTATTAGACTATAAAGGTGTTAATAGGAAATTTTCTTGGCATAGAGGGCAAACCAATTCCCAGAAAGCATTATTAGATAGATTTTTTGTTAACACAAACTGGGAGACTCAGTACCCTAACACTTCCTCACTATATAAAAATAGGTATTTTTCAGATCATTCTGTTCTTATTCTAGATTCTGGATTAGTTCAATTTCAATCAAATTATCATTTTAAATTTGAAAATTTTTGGCTGAATCAAGATGATTTTTATTCAAGAATAGATCAATGGTGGAAGGATAATGAGTTAGGATCTAATAGTATATAGGGATGGAAAATAAAAATTAAATATCTTCAGAAAAAAATAAAAGGTTGGGCTTTAAATTTAACTAGTGAAATCAAAAGGAAAAAAGAATCTATTCATGAATCAATCTTGAATCTAGAACAAGCTCAGGATGATAGATTTTTAGATGAGGAAGAATGGCAGGTTCTGATACTCTTGAAAAAAGATTTGTATGAGATTTATAAAGATGAATCAGTCAAATGGGCTCAGAGAACAAAGGATAGGTGGATCAAATTGGGTGATGCAAATACCAAATATTTTCATAAAGTTGCATCTGCCAATTATAAAAAACAAATCATTCCAAGGTTAATTATTCAAGGAAATGAGATTACATATCAGACCCTGATTAGAGATCATATTTTCTCATATTACAAAGATATCTTTGGTAAATGGGGGATAACCTGGGGCAAATTAGATGAGAATGTATGGTCTGAGGAGGAAAGAATTTCCTCAGATGATAATCTTTTTCTTACTTCTCCCTTCTCAGAATCTGAGATATATGATGCAATAGTTAGTTTAGGAAGAGACAAGGCACCTGGTCCAGACGGTTTTTCAATGTCTTTCTATTATAATTTTTGGCCTATGATTAAAACTGACTTAGTTAGGATGTTCCATGATTTCTATAATGGATGTCTAGATATTGCAAAGATTAATAGAGCTACCATTTGTTTAATTCCTAAAGTAGAAAATGCATCTCTAATCTCTGAATTTAGACCCATTAGCTTATTAAACTGTAGTTATAAAATTTTCTCTAAAGTTCTAGCCAATAGATTACAAATGGTTTTAGAGAAAATCATAAGCCCATCCCAGTGTGCTTTTTTTGATAAATAGATTTATCCTTGATAGTGTAGTAACTGCACATGAGATCTTGCACTCTGTTCACAAAAGCAAAGAGAAAGGCATTTTACTTAAAGTAGATTTTCAAAAGGCTTTTGACAGTGTGAATTGGACATATATCTTAGATACATTTAGGCAGAGAGGGTTTAATGAGGTATGGATAAGTTGGATGTCTAAAATGTTATGGGGAGGAAGAACAAATATAAGGGTTAATGGGGTTTATACCGAGTTTTTAGAGTGTAGGAAGGGAGTTAAGCAGGGTGATCCATTATCCCCATAGATCTTTATATTGGCAGCAAATAGTTTTAATAAAATGATTGAACAGGGAATTGGAAAAAACCATATTCAAGGAATAGGTCCTAGATTTCGTAAGGAAAGATCAATTGTAAACTTGCAATATGCTGATGACACCTTAGTTTTTCTTAAAGCTGATAAGGTAGTTTTAGAAAAATTTAAATGGTTGTTATTATCTTTTGAAGGTATCTCAGGTTTAAAGGTGAATTTTGCTAAGACTGAAATGGTCCTTTAAATATATCAATTGAAGAGGTTCAGTTTTTGGCAAGTATCTTAAATTGTAAAGTTGGTTCACTACCAATGAAATACCTTGGTTTATGCTTACATTGGAAGAAAATTCCTAAGGAAATCTGGTATGAATTAATTAACAGAATTCAAATTAGATTACAGGTTTGGAAAGGTAAATTTTTATCTTTAGGAGGAAGAGTAGTTATTTTAAATGCTGTGCTTAGTTCTATACCATTATACTATCTCTCTTTGTTTCTGGCTCCCAAATGGGTACTTAGTAAAATTGATAAGATTAGGAGAAGATTTCTATGGTCTGGTGTAGAATCTGGATTACGTTGTAAAATCCCTTTAGTTAATTGGCCAACTGTCTGTCTTCATAAGGAGCATGGAGGGTTAGGAATTCTGAACCTAACCCAGATGAATTTAGCTTCAGTGGTCAAATGGTACTGGAAATTTCTATGTTCAGATTACAAAGGTTTTTGGAAAGATATAATTGTTTATAAGTATGGGTACAAAACTGTGGGTGACTTTTCAGTTTTCTGAAAATCAGTGGTTAAAGCCCATCCTTTATTTAGAAAGGTTGTTCTCAGGATAGTAGGAAAAGGGGATTCTGTTCTTTTCTGGTTTAATATATGGTATGGGGATTGCCCTTTATACATACAATTTCCAAATCTCTTTGCTAAAGCAAAGCATCCAAATACTGTTACCTTAGCTCAAGTTTTGAACAATGGAGATCCAAAAATTCCATTAACAAGGGGGGCTAGTCTGTTATTAAGGGCTGAAAAAATTACTATTAATATTCTAAGCTCAATGAATTTTATTGGAAATGATTCAGCCATTTGGCCTTTAGAGCATAATGGCAAATTTACAGTTAGATCCTTTTATAAATTAATCAATTTTAGAGGTATAAGATTTGAAATGAATGGTTCCATTTGGAAGGTTCAGATTCCTTTAAAGGTTAGGGTTTTCATGTGGATTGCTTTGCAAAACAAGATATTGACAAAGATCAACTTATTCTTTAAGGGGTGGACTGGGAGCATTTGTTGTGAATTATGTTCAGAAATGGAAGATATTGATCATCTGTTTATTTACTGTCCTTTAATGTTTCAATTTTGGACTATTTTTAATGAGGTAAATAGGAGAGAGATTAAGCTTAATCTGTCTTCAATCCAAAGTATGTGGAACAATACTTTAGGTTTACAAAACAGTGATAGAGATTATGCACAGTGTATTATCTGTATATCTTTTTGGGTATTTTAGAATTGCAGGAATAAGGCAATCTTTGATAACAAATTACTTCCAAGATTTAATTCAGTGGTGATTAGAATACTAACTTTGTTTAAAAAATTGGATTGGACAGGAAAATGATCTTGAAGTGATGCTTATGTAGAACAAGGCTCTATGCTTGAAGAGACTGAAGGGAGGGAAGCAGGAACAGCAATAATAGCTGTTTGAACTGTTTTCTTTTCCTTAAATTTTTCTTTAATATAGTTTCTTGTTCAATAATGTTTTTAGGATTGAGATGGTATGTTTGGTTGTGCTATGACTCTTTAATTCTCGGATTATTTGGTATGGTAAGATTAGTTTAGATATCAGTTTCCTCCTAAAGGACTTTGATTATGTTTAGGTTTCTATGTACTTTTGTTTCTCCTTAAAAGAAATGGGAGAAGGTGGACTTTTGTCCACTTAGTTCTAAAAAAAAAAAAAATTTGTATCCAAATTAGATATAACAATTAAGTGATAATTAATATCTAGACGTACTAACATACAAATAATAATTTAAATAATAAATTGAAATTATCAAATATACAAATTCAAAATTACGGGGTGTTACACTACATGACTTTTCAAAAAATATGAAAACCCAGTATTGGGTAATAATACCTACAAAGAGAAATATAAATATTAAAGAATCGAATTATAAATATCTATCAATGGAACTTTTGAAAATCGTCCTATCATCAAGAATGTGAAGAAACGTTTCATTCCAAGAATGCCCAAAAATGGTGGCCGCCATTCAGATAAACCCTCTGATTCGCCCAACATTCTTGCCAAATATGTCTGTTTCCGATTCCAGACCTTACGGTCCGTAAGGTATGGGGCTTACGACCCGTAAAGGTGGCTCAAGGTTGCACTCAGCTCGAGATACTCCGATTTCTTCGTGTTTTCCTCCATTTTACCTGAAATCATCAAAAACCATGCATTAACACAAAAACACCAGAAAATACATGTACATGATAGATTAATTCTGAAGGCATTTTTCTAGGTAAAAGTGTATATATTTGAGTGTTATCAATGCACACAAATTTATTTAGTATGCAACAGGTTGATTGTAGAATGCATGTTATCAATTTTTTTTATGTAGGCAAAAATGCATAGTTTATATGTTTAGTATTTTTTTTTTTATATATAGTTTCCGTAGTTGATTTTGCATGCATAATAAATAACTTTTGGTGCATAATAAACAAATTTACGTGTAATTCAAGAGTGCGGAACAGGTTTGACTGGTCAAACCATCCGTATCAACGACGGGAGCTACAATGGTATCACTATATCAGCTCCCTTACTACAATGCACCAATTTTTATTTGAGGAAAGAAATTAAATTTGAGCATTGTAAGTCATGTAATAGATGAAAAACATCAATTTTGTTAAGTACGTACTTAGTGCTAAATTCTAGCTACTAGTGTTTTCTTTCAATATATTTTTATCTAACTCAAAATACTCCAATTTGTTGTAAAATAAAACTTGTGCACCATAGCAAACTTCTTTTTATTTATTGTTTTAAGGGGGCATCTGGACAAATGTGAAGCTTTTCCAAGAAAAGAAATGGGTAAGAGATCTGAGCGCAGGAAACCATGGATTCTTTTCTTTTCCTTGTTGTATCTTTCTCGATCTACCTTACACAAGGCATTGAGTAATTGATTGATTTATCAACTCAAAAAGAACGAGAGAAAACTAATCGAACAATCAACGGCAGGATTCCATCTCTTCTCCAACATTATGTGAGTTTTTTCTATATCATCAAGATAATTGAAGCTTTCAAATATCTTTTCGATCTGTTGGTCCTAAAAATAATTTGAATTCTTGTCCTTAAATTATTGCTCGATCATCGTTTCAATGGAGCAGGGAATTGCTTGCTTTCGTTCATATATTGCTGCATGAGAAAAGTAAGAATCCTATAAGAAAAAAAAATACGAAAGGGAAAGTTTTAGTACGAAAATTAAATGTGTTAGATTTGAACCGCATTCATCAAGAAGCGTGATATCGATTCTTTTTTCTACAAGATAACGTAGCAATTTAATTTGGTAATTTTAATAGAACTGACAAGGAGAATAGCAGAGTTGAATTTTTTTCATAAAATCATTTTCTAAACTCTGTTTTACAATACAATATCACATCAATAATGCAGCATTTTCAAGTTCCGAAGGATTTTGAAAATTAAGTGCAGCGATGATAAGTGGGAATTGATTGGTAGGAGGCAGAGAGGCATGAACGTTCATGTATAATATTAATTTTAGTTTAATATATATATATATATATATATATTTATATATATATATTTATATATATATATATATATTTAGAGCATAGATTGCGACATAGAACACTCCTAACTCCTATTTAGTATTACTTTTATGATCGGGGTGCCGTTTAATTACCTATATGAGATGTATTTTTTTTTTTTTTTTAGTTTTGTCTTTGAAAAGTATAATGGATGAGACATATTTAGCGTGGGGCATTTATTTATTACATTACATCATTGCTAATGATATTGCTAAGAGCGGTCCTTAATTACTTTTTTGTTTCTTTCAGGTGAACACAAGGTAATGACAGAAGGTACGTAGGCATCCCCCAGCATCCGCATATATGCACCCTGCAACACACTAAATTAAAGTGGTCTTAACCACTTAATAGTGACAGGATAATTCCGAATTAACCATACATTAATTAATATCATCCAATAATTAGTACACCATGGCAAACTTCCCATTCAAGCTCTCTTTCTCAAACTTCCTGTCCCCTTCACGGTCACAATCCCCAACTAATAATTATTCTCATGATCACAACCCGGCACCATACTCTATCCTTCACAAAACGGAGGCCCCTGAAATACAACTCCAACCGAACCGAGCGCAAGTTGATGAAAACGGTCGACCAAGACTAGAGCAACCAATTATCCCCATGGACAGTTCGAACTTGCTACCCCAACCCCAGAAGTCGTGCACCATCCCGAAACCAATCAGCACTGCAAAATCTAGCTCCAACAAGCTCAAACTCATCCCCTTGATCTTCCTTATATATTTCGAGGTTGCTGGTGGCCCCTATGGTGCTGAGCAGTCAGTAGAGGCTGCCGGACCCCTTTACGCCATCATTGGCTTCATTGTATTTCCTTTTCTCTGGGGAGTGCCTGAGTCATTGATTACAGCAGAACTCGCCACAGCATTACCTGGAAATGGCGGTTTTGTTGTATGGGCTGACCGGGCATTTGGCCCATTCTTCGGTTCCCTCATGGGCACCTGGAAGTACTTGAGTTGTGTCATAAACATAGGTGCATACCCTCCTATGTGTGCAGATTACATATCACGTGCCTACCCGCCGGCTGGAGCTGGTACTGGAAGGTCGGTCGCTATATCAGTAACTGTGGTGCTTCTTTGTCTGTTGAATTACACTGGGTTATCGGTTGTCGGCTGGGGAGCAGTTGTCTTGGCGGTGGTGACTCTGGCACCTTTTGTTTTGATTACAGTATTGGCCGTGAGAAAGATTCAGCCGAAGAGGTGGACGGATCAGACAGAAAAGAAGGATTGGAGGTTGTTTCTGAATATCTTGTTTTGGAATTTGAATTATTGGGATAGTGCGAGCACGATGGCTGGAGAAGTTGAGCACCCCGAGAAGACCTTCCCGAAGGGCCTGGCGATTGCAGTCGTGATTTGCTCGGTGAGTTACTTCTTGCCGGTGATGGCTGGCACGGGAGCAATCGACTCCCCGCCAGAAGCTTGGGTGAATGGCTATTTTGCTGATGTTGCTGGTAAGTACGTACGTGTCATTTTTCTTTCTTTTCCCCGGCCCCCTCTCACTTTGATATAATTTGTTTGATGTGCTTCAAGTAATTAATCCCCACTGATCACTAGCTATTAAATCTCCGAATTGACCCGTACGTTCTTATTTCAAATGACATCTAATAATCTCACAATCTAAGCAATTCAGTTCAATTCAATTACAGAGGAGATGAGCTCAATATCAACTACTCAAATAACAAGATATGTAAGTAAAATAAAGAGTAGAGAGAGAAAGAAAAGAACCCGGATATAGTGTGGTTGGGCACAAGATACGGTGCCTACTTTATGGGACCCGCAGTCGAATAAACAACTATGCCAAAAGCACTACACAAAATGTGAAAGTTCGAGCGAACACCTCGGCGCAACCCACAATAAGAGCTCAACTCCGTCGATTAGTGCTCCACACATTTAATGCAAAATTTGGCTTACACCGTACTCTAAACTATCATTTCTTCGATCTAATCGCACATTTCGGCTCCGATACTTATACGGTGGTGGGTCTAGGTTTTGTCGTGTTGGGTTTAGAAACAAAAACACAAAAAAGTTTGAAAGGTTGAAGGGTTTGATTGTAAAGAGTGTAAGAGCTCAAGTGTAATCTCAAAGTTTTGCAATAGGTTTTGAGTGAAGTTATGATACTATTAATAGTACTATTTTTTTAGACAATTAATGAGTTGATTTGAACATTACGAAACATTCAAAAATATATGATTTTTTTTTATCTATCTAAAAAATAGTTAAAAATCTAGAAAATATAAAATTTAGTCTATAACAACATTAACATATGGAGATCATAATAAGCAGTTCGAACCGACTATTTAAATTTCAAAAATGATGATATGGAGCTGTATTATGGCCACACTGTACCGTAGCCTCACTCATATATTTTTGTGATATGATTTGTGTACAAGTGAGCTCTTAAATAGACATGCGGCCAAGAGTAAGTTTGAAAATGTTGCAATTCTTAAATAAACGTTGCAACTCTTGGTATAGGACAATTGAAGGCTCAAAACAAAGTTTTGAATAATTTTTGGTTCTAAACGATCTCCTTGGGTTGGGGCTTGGTTCTCGCCAGGGGTGTAAACGGGTCGGGTTTCGCATAGATTAGCAATCTAATTATTATAGTCGGATTGCACAAATTTCAATCCATAACTAACCAACAAATAATAAAAACCGTTTAATTCGGGTTTCAACTTTGGCAGTCAGATTCCGCGGGTTTCGCGGGTTTCAATTTAATATATTAATTGTCAAAAAAATATAAGTGAAACTAAGTATAACAAAATTTAATATACACTAATTAAAAGCAAAATAAAATCAATTTTAATTAAAAATTGTTAAGTATAACAAAATTTATTATATTTCTATAACGATATTGTGACTTTATTTAGAATAATATAAATTATTTTAATAAATCTATACAAGTTGGTCGGGTCGGGTCGGGTTTTACCCAACATATTTTACGAAATCCTTAACCAAAAAATTATCGGGTTGCTCAAAATCCAATCCGTACCCAACCAACTATAATCAAAATCCGTAACTTTTCGGGTCGGTCGGGTTCCGCGGATTGAACGAATTGGACACACCCCTAGTTCTCGCTAAGGTTTGCTCTTCAAAAATTGTTGTAACTCTTGGAAAACATATGGTCTAGGGGTGAGTATTGGATTGTTTAAAGAGTATTTTTGTCACTTACCATCTCATATCTTGCAAATAATGCATCAAAAACTCCTAAAAATAAAAGAAATAATATAAATGTAAATATATTTCAAGTTAGTCTTCAATCTTCATCAACATTGCTTTCAATTTAGCTTTCGTACATCCAACTGATATTCCATGTTTGCAATTTAGGTCCAATGCATGTTGTCAAGAAAATCATCACTTAAAATAACTTGGAGAAAACTTTGAAAACTTTGAAGTGTACCTTTATCTAATTATCTCAAATGCAATTTTTTTTTTTTTTTGAGGTGGTAAGTAAAAATGCCTACCAAAATTTTCATTAAAATAAAATAAAAAGGATGGATTTACATGGGGAAAAAGAAAGATAAATGAAAAGAAAAAAAAAATAGAAGAAGAAAAGCAACAACAACGCTAGGAAAGGAGGCAACAATGGCCCATGTTCTGTGGTGGCGAGGCAAGCACGAGGAAAGGAGCCGACAACGTCCTATGAGTAGTGATAGTGAGGCAAGCATGGAAAAGGGAGGTGACGACATCCCATGAGTAGTGATGGCGAGGCAAGCGTAGGGAACAGAGGTGACAGCAACCCGTGTGCAGTTAAGGCGAAGCAAGCACGGGAAATGGAGGTGAGGACGGCCCAAGTGCAATGAAGGCGCGACAAGTATTGGAAATGGAGATGATAGTGGCCCATGAGTAGTGGCAGCAAGGCAACCATAGAGAAAGGATGTCACGCCCCAAATCTGGCGTCAGCCATGGTATCCTTGCATCCAGATCTTTGTCTAGCCAACCTACGTCGGAAACAAAACAAAGTCAGCGAAAAGCCGAGTAACCGGTTATTTAACAACGCAGCTTCCCAATGTTAAATTTTAATGCAACCAACAATTAAATAAATATTTTAAATAATCAAAGCAATCATACCGATTGCCAAACAATTTTCCAATAATTCGACTGAAATTCTAGCAACTAGATCATAAATCAAACCACTAACCACACATGCAAGCAAGACAACCAATCAGAGAAATCAACAATTATTTCTCATTAATAACATGTACCTGCATCCGTCCCATTCCAGTTGCAGATTCATGTTATTAAATAAGAAAAAATCAAATCCAATAATCATAAATTATTCTCAGATAATCATTAAGCACGCACAAGCAATGCACATCTGAACAATCATGTCAGATATCACAAAGACAAATACGCAAGCACACATATCGAGCATCACAAGCTCCAAACACACATTATCAAGCACCACATCTCAAGTGCTAGAATACACAATTCAAGCACCACAAGCAAAAGGTCAGAACACACGAATCAAATACCGCACTCAAGTGTCAAAAGACACAATCAAGTATCAATACTCAGAACTAGAACTCAAATGCCTGAGCACAGAAATAGAGCATCAAAATCCAAATGCCACAACACACGAATCAGACACTACAACCCGAGTGTCAAAACATAAACCAAGAACACAAATCAATTATCAACATAAGTGCCGGAGCACTCAAATCAAACATCAGAACTCAAGTATCAGAACACACAATCAAGTCTCACAAGTCCGAATCAAGTGCCTGAGTACCGCAATCTCAATGCACGAATCAAATATAACAAGTCCAAAGGCACACAAGTCAAAGATTCACAAGTCCAAGTCCAACTTTAGTCCAAGTCCAGTGCTCGAACACCCAAAATAATAAAATCCAACTATCATATCAAGTATCACAACTCACGTGACTGGACACCGCAACACCAGTACACGTACCAAGTATCAACATCTCACGTGACTGGACACCGCAGTGCCAGTACACGTACCAAGTATCAACAGCTCACGTGACTGGACACCGCAGCGCCAGTACACGTACCAAGTCTAAGTCCAAATACAGTGCCCGAGCACCCACACGGTCTCAGGTCGCTAATCACACATCAAACAAGTCCAAGTACACCTGAGCACCCACACGGTCTCAGGTCACTAACCACATATCACAAGTCCAAGTCTAGTGCCCGAGCACCCACCGGTCTCAGGTCACTAATCACATATCCAAGTCCAAGTACAGTGCATGAGCACCCACACGGTCTCAGGTCACTAACCACATATCACAAGTCCAAGTCTACTGCCCGAGCACCCACCGGTCTCAGGTCACTAATCACATATCCAAGTCCAAGTACAGTGCCTGAGCACCCACACAGTCTCAGGTCACTAACCAGATATCACAAGTCCATGTACAGTGCCTGAGCACCCACACGATCTCAGGTCACTAACCACATATCACAAGTCCAAGTCTAGTGTCCGAGCACCCACTGATCTCAGATCACTAATCACATATCCAAGTCCAAGTACAGTGCCTGAGCACCCACACAGTCTTAGGTCACTAACCACATATCGCATGTCCAAGTTTAGTGCCCGAACACCCACCGATCTCAGGTCACTAATCACATATCCAAGTCTAAGTATAGTGCCTGAGCACCTACACGGTCTCAGATCACTAAGCACATATCACAAGTCCAAGTCCAGTGCCTGAACATCCACACTATCTCAGGTCACTAAGCACATATTACAAGTCCAAAGATCTCAAGAATCCAAATCAGAATCCAAATCAGAATCCAAATCTGAGTCCAAATCTAGTCATACAACATGTATGACAATTATGAACACAAACCACAAAATCAAATCATCACATCAATTAATTAGCAAGCATAACGAAATTAGTCCGGTTACCTGATACGAAACGATTTCCGGATTTACACTTCGATTTGGATTTTCACTTAATATCAGTACAATCATATCACGGCACCAAGCTGACACCTATTCGAATCAGATGCCCGCTTGAGCAATTAAAAGACGCAACGAAAATTAGTTGATTTAATTTCCTTTCTTTCTTTCTGTTCGTTCCTCTTTTTCTTTTTCTTCTTGTTTTTTTCGTTGTTCTTCCCTGCTATTCCCCGAGAAGGGGATCGGATGGGATCAAGAAAACAAGCGGATATGTCACCGCTTAAGAAAATACACGTGCCATCTAAATAAAAGGACAACGTGTCATCATATTTTAATTTATTCTACTATTTAATGTTTGGACCCTCTATTTATTCTAAATTACGTATAAATCCAGATTAAATTATGAAATGGTCCAAAATAAATTATAAATCAGTTCTTTACCTTAAGAGAAAAAATATATAAAATATTTGGGTGAGATCTGGGGTATCACAAAGGAGGCAATGGTGGTCCATTTGCAGTGGAGACGAGGTGAGAGCGGCGTGGGCGAGGTTGAAAGTAGTGAAGGTGAAACGAGATCAGATCGGTGAAGGTTGGATGCCTGCAAGGGCGTGAGACCAGACCGGCGAGGCGAGCTGAGACGGAATGAAATACTCGACGATTCGTTGGCGACGACGGACAGTGACTGCGACATTGAAAGTTGTGTTGTTGGAGTTGGAATATACAGAAACAAGAACAGAGGAAGAGGAATGTACAGCAGAATTGGGTGGCGGGGGCGGCCGCACCGGCGTCGCCGGCGACCTCCCAGCCTAGGATTTTTTCTTTGGGTGCCCTCGAGTCGCTTTTTTTCTTTCTCTCCGCTCGAGAGTCGCAGAGCGATTCACGAGGGACAATCCCCAAATGCAACTTGTTAAATGCAAAATTATTTACAAATTGTGGAATAAACAAGAGATTGTTTATATAATCAAATGTACAGCAGATTAATACTTATTATCACTTAATATATAAAAATTGCTTTAGTGGAGAACTAGTCATTGGTAGTGGCAAAGACAATACTCTTTGTGTAGGTTCAGAATCTGTATAGTTGTCCTCATGGATATTTAAGAGTTAATTAACTTAGGTTCCCAAAATATTAAAAAAATAAAAAAATAAACTAAAAAAAAATTTTGTGCTCCATCACTAGTGAATAGAATAACGTCTGTGCATAGTTCCTACTTTGACCAAAAAGAAAAATTAATTCAGCTGCTTTTCATGTGAAACGGAAACAAAATAATTTTTTTTTTAATAAATTACTCGATCAGATGCTTTTCTTGCAAACAAAAGATTTCTTTATTTTTTTTCTTATGAATTACTCGATCAGGTCCTTTTCATGTAAAATGCAAACAAAAGCAAAATAAACAACAAAAATTTTCCCCTTGGTGAAAAATTGTTTTGTTATGTACTAAGATAATTAATTTTCTGTTAGGTGGCAAAGATGAAGATCAGAGAGGAATTAACTATATAACCCTAGTATATATATATATACTAATTGAACAATTAATTATATATTTGTGTTGTATGTATTTCCTCAAGGCATGCTTGGAGGCAACTGGCTGAAGTACTGGATTCAGGCTGGCGCTGTGCTTTCCTCTATCGGCCTCTACGAGGCTCAACTGAGCAGTGGCGCATTTCAACTACTAGGAATGGCTGACCTGGGTCTGCTCCCTAGCATTTTTGCTGTTCGGGCACCCAAGTTTGACACACCGTGGGTCGGCATCCTTGTCTCATGCCTGATCACGCTTACCATTTCATTCCTCCCTTTTGAAGACATTGTCGCCACTGCCAATATTCTGTACAGTCTGGGAATGCTCCTCGAGTTTGCAACCTTCCTTCAGTTACGGGTGAAGTACCCTGACCTGAAGAGGCCATACCGTGTTCCCCTTGACATCCCGGGGCTCATTGTCATGTGTCTCTTCCCGTCTGTGCTTCTCGGCTATGTCATTGCACTTGCAAGTCAAAGGGTTTTTATACTCAGTGCTGCACTGACAGCATTTGGAATTGCGATGCATTTTTTGATGAGGTACTGCCGGTCAAGCGGCATACTTGCCTTCACTGATAGTGATAGTGATAGTGAAGGAGTGGAAGAGGAACAGAAAGAGGAGGAAAGGATAGTATTGGGACATGAGGACGAAATAAATGTTGTTTAACAAAGCTAGCTTAATATACATGTACCCAGTACATCAAGCTACAACCATTCCTTTACTGGTTTTGAGCCTCAAATAAAGCCCATACATATAGTAAGTTCCTATCATCCTATTCCTATATATATGTAAAGAGAAAACAAGCCCAGTTCCATTGCTCTAATATCCCTCCACTCCTTTCTGTTTTGCTTTTATCTGTAGAAATTTTGCATTTTTTTTCCTTGTACCTTTTTTTATACTTTAAACAAGGTTAGATTTAAGAAGTTGATATAGATTTTAGAATCCTCTTCGTCAGTTTGAAAAGCTGAATTAAGGCTTAAAACTTTTCCTTCAGTACGTTGTATTGATACAGCTCATTTTCTCTGCTCTGCTCTTCAACCAACAAGGGATGTGGAAAATAAAATTAAACTAATCAATATTGATTCTATCTGCATGTAAAAATTAATCTAAAATACACTATAATTTATATGGTAAGTCGATTTCATCCTCTATACTTTTTACAACACTAAAACCTGTGATCTCATATGAAACAGTGAATACTCACACACTCAATCGAAGTACAATGCCTATGCAAGTATGCATTCTGGTATTAACTGTAAATAAATGTACCTATCCATCCAGTAACTTTTCTAATTGTAACCCCAAAGCAAATGCATCTTTAGAACTAAACAAGCCGTATAGAATAGAACGCATGATGAGACAGCAACTCTGGAGCTTGCGGATAATGAACCATCTGTTGACGAAGTGATGTTCGTGTTGCCAAATCCGGTTATACTAGATGGTGGCGGTGGTGAGAAAATTGAACTCATTGGAGTTGAAGCTGTTGGAGCCATGCCGGTACTTGTGTTGTTAGTGGTGGTGCCGGATTGAGTGCTGTACCACAAAACAGGATTAAAAAATTACAAAAAATTCTCATGCAATTATCAATATCTTGGAAAGTACAAATCATGTAATTAGAAGTGTAAAACAAGAATAGGAATTACTTTCAATCCTTTAGCATTATTAATTTATCCTGGGAAAAATGATAAGGGTAATTAGGTAAGTTCTCGAAATATTGATCTTGAAAGGTGCAGAAGGCATGTTTCATACACTTTGTGGTGCTGTAAAATACATTTCTAATCATGAAAGGTATGGTAAAATTATGAGTAGATTCTGATAACATAATTAAAGGTTGTACTCTGTGCTACTGTCTTGTTTTTTTAGAATGCTGAGAATGAAAATAAAAGTGGAACTAACCTTCCAGCAAAGATGCATGAACCATGGCCTGAAATTTTATGTTTGGAAAGAGTGTCAGAGATTTCAGTACATGATATAAGTTCAAATGAATAACTATGCATCAAAATAGATTTGAACTCATAATTAGTAATTGTGAGAAAGGTGATAACTATTGAAATTAAGTTGAAAAAATATCTTATATTAGTGATCATGAAATAACTTTGCCACTACTTAAAAGCAGTGTGGGTGCGGCCCAAAAAAATACCCCACGCTATTGATCCTTCGCCAGTAAAGAAAATGACCGGTCATATTCTTTTCTTGGAAATTTTCCCTTCTAATTTCTTTTCTCACTATCTCGCATTTTCTGTCAAAGGCTGTCAGATATATATCAAGACAAAAGTAGGGCCCCTTATAGTTCAAGAATAAACGAAATACCCCAACTCACCAAGTCATGACTAATACAGTAATACCATACAAACAAATGATCAAGTCAAAATTAGGTACCAAATTGAATTGTAACCAATTTTTTTTGTTGGATCTATTTGCACAATTGGAAGAATAGAAAAACTACCGACTTCTCTCAATCAAATACCTAACATTAATTAGTTCAGTTATTTATTGTTTAATATTATTAATTATCCTGAATTCCTGGTCCACTTATACAATGTTACACCTCATAAACATAAATAGTTCATCTATTGCCAGGTCCTTAACTGTAATCAGTTTTACTGGTCATGTAACTGGGTTAACTGTAGACTGCCAATAGGTAAAGAGTTAATCAGTAACTATTCCAAAGTCAGCATGACACTTTCAGTAGAGCATGGAGTTTAATGTGTTTGTTTGGTTTGGAATTCAGGTAAAAATAGCAGTCATAAGAATTCCAATTATTAGGAGGAACATCAAAGATATCTAGAAATGTTACAGAAAAATTCCATATTTCTAGAAATGTTGAAGCGGATTTCCAAATATGGACACTAAACCTTCCTTTTTTTTATTTTTTTTAAATGCAGTTCATGAACTTTCTGCTCAATTTATAGTTCAAACTTCAATTTTCCAATTGTTATATAATTTACTTTTTAGGTTGTGTCCACTAATTTGTACAATGTATCTAATAAAAGAAATGCTATTGGGGACACTACTAATAATTATGACTGCCGGTACGACTGAGTTGAGAAATTGTGGTCTGGGAACCAGTTAAATAAATGAATAAGAGGGGAGGAAACTATTGTGCAAACGCTGGCTAACAGTTCAAAGTATATTTTGTCGTATCCAAAATTTTGATTCATGGTTCCTATTAAATTCGTCATATGAAAATTACTTGGGAATACAAAATTTTTCATTTTTGGAGCTTTTTAAGTATATATTTCGGATTTTTTAAGATTCACGTGCAAACAAGCATTATTTTATTAATATTTTAGAGTCATTTTAGAAAATCTGAAACAATTACTTAAAAAGCTCCAAAAATTGAAAATTTTTGTATGCCCAGATATTTTTATATAATGAATTTAATGGGAACATCATAGATCAAAATTTCGGACATGGCAAACTATAATTTGAGCCGTTAGTATTTCACTCCGAAATGTTAACGTTTGCATAATAGTTCTAGTCATAAGAGAGGCAATATCTTGAGGATAAGAGAACATACTTGGATCAGTAGTGGTAGTTGTTGCGGTACCATTGAAGGTACAGGTGCCACCAGTGGATGCAGTCTTGTGATAATAATCATTATATGCATAAGATGCGATTTCAACAAGATTGTTAGCCTCATAACAAGGTTGACCCTCCTGTATGGCTGAACAGTCGGCTCCACCCATCCCACATGCCCAGTTCAAGCCCTCCTGTAGCGCAGTTGGGTCCGCCGTGGCAATCGCCACACAGAACATCCCCGTGCTTGATGAATTTTGAGCTTAAATGGCATTAATTGTGAGATATGTTAGTTTTTAGGAGCCATAATAGTCGTGTTGGAGTATTTTTTTTTTTAGTATATACAAATTGCAGTTCTTGGTGTGAATATGCTCCTATTTGCAATTCTGGGCCCTTTTGAGGTTTGTAATAAAGTGGGTATAATGGAATGAAGGGGATGAACTGGTACTGAGGCACACCTCCCTCTCTTCTTCCTTAATGGTATTTTATGTTTTCCAACCATAACTTTTATGTTGAAGACCCATAACACTTAAAATTCATAAATCTGACGATAATAAGAACTTTTCAAATAAAAGTTGGTGTAAGACAGCAAAAGTCTAAGAATTATATATACATAAAGTTAGCTTCAAAGTACCTGATGCAACCAAAATGCAAGAGATAAACAAGAGTACACATATCCACCATCTTGCAGCCAACATCTTGTATCTAAACAAAGAAACAAATGAAATTACATTGGATCCAGATATATATATACATAGATACCAAATTATAATGTAAAATATATCTAAATTGAAACATTAACATATTATCTTGAAAAAATTATGTGTTAACCTGAAACATTTTAGTATTAAGTCAAATAAAACAGATAATAAAATTAAATTATCTACTTGAATCACTATTAAATCACATAAATATCACTTCAAAGTTGCCGAGAAAACATGTGGGAGCAAGAAGAAGTGAAAGTGCAATAAAAAATAAATTAATGTACAATGTGTTTCATTTCAATATTATTAAATTTCAGATTAACTTTATAGTGTTTTATTTTGATCGCAGCATATTTCCTATCAACATTAAATTAACTTTATATGGTGGTATAAATTTCGGTATCTATTTTGGTATCGATTGTGGTATCTCCCGAACATTTTCCAATAACATTAATGAAGACAAAACCTAATTTATAGCTAGCTATTGATCACATGCTGCTAACCAATATTGGACTATACATAATCATAACAACAATGCATCAAACTAAAAGCGAAAAAGGAAAGTCAAAAATACAAGGAGATATAAAATTATAGTGAACATATATAGGTCAATTAAGATATGAGAATAGAAAACAGAGCAATGGTCGTACTTTGGTCAACCACTGTAGAGTTGGTACAACTAAACTAAAGGTTTATAAATTTGAGCAGGATAGTGTTGAATTAATTTTATTTTTTGTTTTGATGCAAAGCACAAGTATTCATTACATCATGTGTGTGTGTGTGACTGTGTGTCTGAATTCGGTCAACCTAATAGTATAGGTCTTTTAGAGTCGAGACAGAAATAATACAAAGAAACTTTGACATAATATTTCTACAAAACAAATAAATAAATAATAATCTAATAATTAATTTATGAAAGTATGCAACTGGCCACAGACCAAATAATAAGCAGCTAAGCAGCCAAATTAATTAAATTGGAAACAATAATAATGGGTACCAGTGTTTGGTATAGTTAGGCTAAATTAAAAAGGTCCATTTGCGTACCAAAATTGCACTTTTCTGAATGATTGGTTGTGGTTGTGGTTGTGGTTGTGGTTGTGATAGAAACCCGGCCGCTACCAATCATTATTCATTAGTGGAAGAAAAATGGAAACCACATTGAATAGATTAAGCATTGCAATAAAAGTTGGCTATTATTCTCTTTCTGAAATCCTTGAAGCAGTCAATATGCATTATTATTGTATCCTGGAACTGAGGCACTGATCTTAATCTTGGGTTTCTCTTACTATGTTACTATGTTAGTGAGCAGTGGATAACAACAACAACAATAACAACAATAGAGGATGCAATGAGGGGTATTATTACCAATCATATATAGTAATTAAACAGAGTATATATAAAACTATTTTTCATACATCTACTTAATTATTCATGAATAAAATATGGATATAAAACAATGAGGGTTTCTCTTACTACTTGCTTTCCCTGGATGGCACTGAAGCAAGCAAGGATGAAGGATTCTTATTTAATTTAACCAAGGGAAGGGAAGGGAAGGGAAGGGAAGGGAAGGGAAGGGAGCGAAGAATTTAATTTGCGTTTCTGACAACAGAGGCAATTCAGATACTTAATCAATCGATAGATCGGTCCCAGACCACCGAGACCAGGATCCAGTGCTAGCTAGCTAGCTGTATTTTCCTTCTTACTTACTTTCCTTTCTTTGAAATTAAGAGACCATGCACTAGACCAGAAGCAAGTTAATTTGCTGGGTTTTCAATGCACAAATTAATTCGATTCTTCTTCCCAAAAACTGAAATTTATTAGTATGCTTATATATATCAATCACAATCTTTGTTTGTTTCAGTTGTAACCAAATCAACTAAAAAAAAGAGTGTGATCATTGAGAAAACAAGAGCCATACATGCAGTATGCTGTATGCGAGAAAAAGGTTGAGAGAGGAAGAGATGGAAGGTAACATACCGACCTGAATAATCCTGAAATAGAGTGCCGGCTTGGCTGTTGTTGGCGCTGGACTGGAGATCGAGTTGAGAGAAGAGAGCAAGCAAGATAAACACGCACGCAGCTCTTTCTTTAATTTGGTGTCTGTCTATAATTGTAACTATCAGGCAGAGTGAGTGAGTTGAGTTGAGTAGAAGTGTAGAACTAATAGAAGAAGAAGAAGAGCATAGAAGCTGCTAGACAAACAGAAATAGCAATCGTCTTCTGTTCTGTTCTGTTCTGTTCTATTATTTGGCTGCCGACTGTCTGAACTGTAGCGATCGAGTAAAGAAAGAAAGATAAAAGCGATCACGATGGATCAGGTAGAGAGAGGTCGGTCTGCTCTGCTCTGCTCTGCTCTGGAGTTCCCACGTCACGTCAAGTCACATCTATGATCTCTCATATAATAATAAATAAGGGAAAGGGAAACAAGAGTCAAGAATGGCATACATAATCATCATATTCAATTATTCTCCTTCTCATCAATTAATTAATTAATTAATTAACGCTCTGGCTCTGGTTCTGGTGCGAACAGAACAGAACAGAACAGAACATGAACATCAGACGCAGGCAGCAAGGCACAGCTGCCCTGCCCTGCCCTGCCGCCTAAAGACTAAAGACAGTCTGAGTGCGCCTTTCGATCTTTTGATATGATATTGAGCGTTCAACCATTGTGCTGTGCCGTGCTGTGCCGTGCCACCTTTTTCTTTTTCTTCTTCTTCTTTTATCTCCTAATAATAATTAGTAATTATAAATAATAATTCACTTTCCGCAAGTGTTTCTCCTTTCCTTTCCTTGTTATTTTAATATATTATTATATATGCGCTTCTTTCCAATCAAAACGCATCCATCATCTATGTCATTTCATATCATGTGCCTGCTACCGCGCTGGAATCCGCTACGATCCAAATAGGATCGGAGGACCCTCCAGTTCTAAATGGATGGCTGAGATTATTCATAAATTACCCCCTAAAATTCATAGCCGTCGGATCAGAGATTGGAGGCTCCTCAGATCCAATTTGGATCGTAGCGGATACGGACTCGCCTACTACCCATCAGCCTTCCTTAATTAAATGGTCTCACCCAAGTTATTTCAGCTTCACTTCATAATTGGACTCATTATATTACGGTGAATTCTTATGTGGATCAGAAATAATACAGATCGTTCATTTTTTTAATTAAAAGGTTACGATATATTGTTTAGGATACAAGTAAAGAGAGGTATTTGATTTATATAATTTGAATCGCTCGATTAAAAATAAAAAAGTTAGGAGAACACCTCATTTTATAATATGGTTTGTGCTTAAAATTGTGTATGAAGATCATAACGTTTTGTATAATTTATAAAACATAGTTTAAAAGTAAAATTATGCATGAAGATCGCACAGTTTAAATCAACAGTCTAAATTTTGAAATTAAAGGTACGAATCACTAGGATGAAGCAATTGTGATTCGAAAATGGTACAATAGCCACATCCTTCATGCATGTTGAACTATGTTTTGACGATTTCTTAATTTGCCTATTTTGTAAAGATGAGGGATCCATTGACAATGGTTATTTTGACAATCTTGACAATTGGAATTTTTAAAAATTTATAAAAAAATCACAAAAAAATCTTAAAAATAGAAAAAAGTTTACGGAAGTATTACTTAACTATAGATTGATTATGTTTCCGATTATACTCAATTTAAGCGACATTTGATTGCTTTTTAAAGACCTGTTAAATTAAAACGAACTGAATGTCCTTTGTATGCAAATATAGATTTCAAGCTTGATCAAAGTAGAATAATTATATTGTTTGTGTGTTTTGAACGAACTGAATTGTAAACTTGTCCAAACAGTTTTTGACATGCGAAATTAGTAGTATATACTAGGATTGGCCTATTCGGACAACCAACACTTAATTTCCAATATTGTACGTTCACTAAAGAAAATGAAAGGAAAAAATAATAAAGAATCTTGAACAAACAATGCTTGGATGTGTCGTGTGTGACTGTGTGTCCCCAATGTTGTATAAGCAATTAGTTGGTTTGTCACAATCCTAGTAAGCAAAGCAATGGAGCTCTACGTCTCAATTTTTTTAACTAATATTTTTTCTAATATAAAATGGTCTCCCCTCCCGTCTCCACCGGTTACATATTTAAGCTCTTTTAATTTTAGTTTTAAAATCAACTTTCGGCCTGTTATAATGCGTCGTCCTTCAGCCTACCAGCAGGTAATTAAAAAAAGAACTTGCATTTAAAAATCATTAATTCAAAAGTGAAATGGATAATTGTTCGAAGAGACATTGGTAGCCGCTATGAACTTTTTCCAAGAAAATAATTGTTCCCACAAAAGCATGTCCTTTTTTTTTTCTATTTAGGGATAATGATCCGAGACCCCCCGATCTTTTGGGTTTTGACAAAGTGCCCCCCAAACTATTATTTTAGACAAACACACTCCCGAACTTTACATTTTGTGACAAAAACCCCCCCGGATGGTAATTTACTCTTTAATACTTCATTATGGGTTGTTAAAAGACCAAATTGCCCTCTTATACCTATATATAATGTGATAAGTACTTATGTTTGTTGTTGTGATTTATTAATTTACATACATCAATAATTATTTAAAAAAATTAAGAATTTGATCAAATAGATTTTGACACGTAATATTATATTTTTCATCCTTTTTAAGTTTGATTTTATATGTTTCAAGATAAATATATTACATAATAATCAAAATCAGAATTTAATTTTTTTCATAAAATCGTACAATTTTAAAAAATCGACTAATAAATTTTCTATTAACATAGTAAAGTTTGTAAATTTTCTACATTTAAAAATAAACCTTATCAAATAACAATTACATACGTAATTAATATTTCTCATAAAATAAATAATAAATAAAACATATAAAATTAGATCGGAAATGATATAAAAAAATATTTATTTAGGGTGAAAATTTAATTACTAATTTTATTTATTCTAAATAGTTATTGATTTATGTACATTAAAATTTAAAGAAACAAAAGCATCATATCTATATCATGTATAGGTACAAGATAAAGGGCAATTCAGTCATTTCACAACCCATAATGAAGTATTAAAGAGCAAATTAGCATCTAGGGGGGTCTTTGTCACAAAATGCAAAGTTCAGGAGTGTGTTTGTCTAAAATAATAGTTCGGGGGGCACTTTGTCAAAACCTGAAAGATCGGGGGGGTCTCAGGTCATTATCCCTTCTATTTAATAACGAGAACATAGATGGATCGTGTATTACTACTAGTACATATTTTTGCCATGATTTTTTAATCCCAGTGCATGACATAGTTTTTCTATTATTCCTCGCAGATTAATTTACAGTTTATAGCATTTTAATATAATTGGACGCCTAAAATCATGTATCAATTTTTTGAGAAAATGAGGAGATATAATTTGTAAGAACAAAGTGACGAAAAATAAAGATGCAGTACTCTTGCAAAAAAATGGTTAATGCGATTTTATTAAAGCTCAAATCGGGGAGTTGCATGCTAAGAAAGAGAAAAAGAAGAAGAAGAAGAAGAAGAAGAAGATATTTTCTAAATTTTTTACTTACGAATAAACGTCCCTTTCGAAAAATTCAAGTTTGATTAGACCTCTCATAAATGTTAGCTCTGATTAGAGAAGTATATTTGTCCCAAACAGAGAAATTCCTGGATAAGCTCCTCAAATTTGATCAGGTCACTTCACCGTGAATAAGTAAAGTATAAATATTTATTACATAGTTTTAGCAAAATATATCCTTATCCTTACTAATAATAAAAGCATATTAAAAAAAAAATGACATGAAAGGGCTATCCTCACATCTGAGCCATTGATCACTTTCTTCGATAGATCAGATTCATTGATGTACGTTAATGCCCGTTGATCTTCTCAACCCAATAAAATTAAAGGCCCGTATAAATTATCTCAATTTAAGACCCATTACATATTACCTTAAAATTTTATTATAAGAAATAATAATTTTAGGCCAAAGCAAGGCGTGGGCTTTTAACTTGTATAAAAAAATGAGGTAAGATTTTATGTGTTCCCAACTTCCCATCTAAAACTTCAAATTTACGTATTTCCCCTTCAAAAGTTAATAATATCATAATTATCCTCTAAAACTTTAAAAATTACATATTTTTTTAAAAAATCTATAATATCATATTTATTCTTCTAAAATATTGAAAATCTCATATTTATCTAATATATCATCTTTTTCATTTTCATTGACCCGACAGATACTTTATTAGAAAAGTTAAACTAACCAAAATCCTTACTCAATTGGTCTTTTTTGGAAAAGTTGGCAGTAGCTACCAACATATCCTTACTCAATTGGTGATTTCTCAAATGAATAGATCATCGGACTGATAATTAATGGCCGGATCACACGAGGAAAATGAGAATTGGAATTGGAAATGGTGGAAAAGCAAGAGACTTGCATGCCATCAATTATGGTACTCGGTTGGCGCCGAACAGAGTCCAATACTCCAATGTAATGTTGAGTAGTGAAGCCCAAACAAAGTAGCTGGATTATTGGGCCTGAGAGAGGGCGCCGAGCCACCGACCCAAAGGAACGAAGCGAAAGGAAAGGAAAGGAACGAAGCTTCTGGAAATTATATTATCGTCTCTCTCTCTCTCGGGCGGCCTTCGTGCTTTCTAATCTAGGGTTTGTTGTTGCTTCTCTTCGTCTTCTTCTTCTTTGTAAGGAAGAAGGATTCCCGACTCGACTTCCCTCGCATTTCTTTCTTCTGTAAGGTCTCCCCCCCTTTCTCCATCCCTCCTATTACAATACGAATAGAATTATTAGGCTTTCTTAGATCTATCTGTTTCTTCTACTCATACTGATTGATTGATGATTCCATCCCCTTGATTTCCAGGCCTTCTACTAGCTCATCATGAGGGGAAGGAGCTACAGCTACAGCCCTTCGCCCCCGCCCAGGGGCTACACCAGCCGCAGAGGCCGCAGCCCCAGCCCCAGGGGCCCACGCTACGGCCGCGGCAGAGACCCTCCCACCAGTCTCCTTGTGCGCAATCTCCGCCGGGACTGCAGGTCTCTCCGTCAATCAGCTACACTCCTTTATTTCTTTTAATTAATCGTTCTTGCCTTGCCTTGCCTTGTCTGCCCTGCCATAATAACTGTTAATCATAACAACACTAACATTGTTTTGCTTATCATATCGCCAACAGGCCCGACGATCTCCGCAGGCCTTTTGGGCAGTTTGGCCGCCTCAAGGACATTTATCTGCCCCGCGATTATTACACCGGGTAAGACTACCTTACCTTACCTCCTACTCTCTTCTCTTCTCTTCTCTGAAGTTGGTATTCTTGCTTGCTTCTACATCTACATTAGTTTTCACATACATACATGTCAATTTATTTCTGGAGCATCTTTAGATTCATTTAACAGTTCTAAAAGACTATGCAATGCAATGGAAGACACTTTCAAGTGGTAAGAGTAAGAGTTCTCTCTTTTCAAGAGACAGACGCAACAACAAATAAGAGACTAACAGAGATAACAAACTGTGAAGACATTCAAGTCTTTTGAAGAACTTGAAGTCTGTTTTTATGTATCCAAGGTTAGCTACCAACCAACTGCTCTATAGGTGTATTCCTGCATTCAAATATGCCTTTTTCTTCCTATTTTGGATGAAACCATAACCATCATAGGTGAATTCATTTCTTAGTTGGTACTTATCTTCTTCTGTTGTCTTTATGATTCTTTGGTGATTTCTAGCTAGAATGATATAAGGCCATGAGGTACTGTGGTTATTCAACTATGCATATTATGTTACTGTAACAAATAAGACTTATTGTATGCATGATTCCACAATTATACCTCTCTCATGTCTGCCAACAGTTTTTTTGTTGTGGACAAGACAAATTAATAATCTTTGGTAATTAATCTCATTATTGCCAAGATGGGTTTGTTTTCCCTAACTATAAAGTCAGTGCCCATATTCATTTCCCATAAGCTTACTGTGGAAAGAACATATAATTTTTGTCTGCTGTAAATGTCATTTCACAAACAATTACTATCTATAAGTTGATCGTATTCCATCTCATTTTTGGCAGTGAACCGCGTGGATTTGGGTTTATACAGTACTATGACCCTCGTGATGCGGAGGAGGCCAAATACCAACTGGATGGTCAGATTCTTCTTGGGAGGGAAATAACTGTTGTGTTTGCAGAGGAGAACAGGAAGAAACCATCTGAGATGAGAACCAGGGAGAGAGCAAGGTAGTAAATTCCCACTTCACTTACTTTTTTTGTATACTTAATTGTGGAACCTAATTTGACTTTGGCTTTCAAATTGCTTGTATTCGCCTTTTCGGTAATGTAAATAAGGCAAGAAAGAATAGTCTTTGTTGCTTTGATTCTAAGATCCTGTGTTACTTCAGTGGTGGAGTTTACATAAAATCTTGCGGTCTAAAATTAATTGATATCATTATCGATACCATATCCCAATTCTCTTTATTTTTTTTACTTACTTTCTTCTTTCTTTTTGCGGGGGGAGATAATTTCCCACTTCCATACTTATTCCGGCTAAATTGTTGAACTTAATTTTACTCTGGCTTTCTAGTCGTTCGTTATTTCCTTAACACGTGGAATTCTGACTGGCATCTCCCAACCAGTTTGGTTCTGTTTGGTCAAACCAAATTTCTTTCAAGTACTTGATTATTCTCCAAAACGTTTTGGTTATTAAAATTTTGATAATGACCCTAGGCTCTTCATACCTAGAGCATGTTCTATTGAAGTATTCAATACTTTTTTTTTTCAAATTGTAGCTGTTTAGTTTGTTGTTTGCAATATATAATTAGTACATTTGGTGTCATATTGAATTATTACAGTGCAGTTAACTATTCTGAAAATGTATGATTTTTTGTTTGCAATTAACTAAATACAGGAATACTTGCCATAACTTATCTTAAAATCCTCTTGTCTTGAATTCTTTGTTGCGTAACCTAATTTTGCTCTGGCTTTTAGGTTGTTTGTTATTTCCTTATCATAGTGATCCTACTGGTTTCTTCCTAAGACAATCTGGTTCTGTAATGTCAAACCAATTTTCTTTCGACTATTTGATTATTTCCAAAACGTTTTAATTATCATAATATTGACAATGATACAAGGCTTCAGGCCTAGATTTCCAGTTCTATTGAAGTGTTGTATGTTTTTTTTTTTTGTCTTTTCCAATGTTCGTAATTGTTTTGTTCATTTTATTGATCAAAATGTCTAATTAGTACATTTTGGTATCATATTGAATCATTGAAATGCACTAAACCATTCTGATATTCTATTGGCAATCAACTAGAACAGGAAATTTCTGTGATGAAAATTTTGATCAATCGGTTCGCGTAAATCAAAATTTAAAAGTACACACCCATTTCTGTATATGCACACAACACACTTATCATGTGCAGTACAACCTTGTCCACTTAACCTTGTTTAAATGATGTCTGCCATCTTTGGGCACACGAGAAAAGATGGCATGAATTACATTAGAATTGGAAAGGTCCCATGCTCCCGCTATTATTGAGAACAAAGTATTGTCTGAGTTTTACACAGTTTGTATAGCGGGCATGTGTCATATTCATATTTCGTAAATCTTTTTGGTCTAATAGGTACACGCGTTCCATACCAAATCACTGTGTGCATCTTTCATGACATGGCTTGCATTGAACAAAGTATTGCTGTGAATTGCATGACATTTTCCACAGTGACTGGGCCCAATTCATAATTAGTTGATGCTTAAGTATTGCTTCTTTTGTTAAATTTACATGGTCATTAGTGAGGCTTGGTTAGACATCAAGCCTTGTAAGAGTATTCTCTATGTAGATATCTTTTTGTTGACCTGAAGTAAAATAATAAGGTGCTAACTTAAGTTGGTATGTACAGCAGCCGGAGGTCGCACGAATACATTAGGGGGTCAAGGTCTCGGTACTCGCGGTCCCGATCTCGGTCTCCACGATATGCTTCGCGGTCTCCTTCTCCTAGAGGCAGATCCAGATCTAGGTCCCGCAGCTACAACTCTCCTTCTCCTAAACGCACTGATCGTTACTCCAGGTACCCCCATGCAGCCTTCTTTGTGGACAAATTATTTGGTGATTGGCACAATGGCTGCACAGATTTTTTCTGGATATAAATTTTGGTGGGGATTGGGTGACAAAATTTGGTCTGACAACCATGACAACAGATCATCATATAAATATAAATGAAATCTCTAAAGTGTAATTTTTTTCATAAACGTATTTTTAATTTCATAGATTGATTATGTTTCAAATATCAAACAATTTGATAAGCTCCGATAGAGTATCAGACTACACCTAAATTTTTTTTAATTCGAAACACAATCAATCTATGAGATATTCAAGTTTATACAAAAATTTCCATTTTAGGTATTTTATTTATATTTATTTGATGATCCCCTGTCATGGTCATCATGCCAAACAGTTGTCACCCAATCCTGACCCTGTAAATTTTGTTGTTGAGAATTTCAACACTGCTCTTGATGTTTGTGTTAATCTTCTCTCTGTATGACTTGTCTGTCTTGTCAGTCTTGTCATTTATGTTTTGAAGATAGTTATAACTAAAAGCTTTATTTTTTGCTTATGGTTTTGAGATTTTTATAACTTAAGGCTAACAGAAAATGTAGAAGCTATGAAGGATTTTTTAGCAGGAAGAAAGAGAGTATGCTGTTTACTTTTGCAAATGAAAATAAGAAGTTTTAAAGACCATGAAGTGCAAATTAAGTGATAGTGTAGACGTATGTTTGAATTTCCAAAGCCCAATATTTAGGGAAGGAATAAGCAGCTAAATTGGCGCACACTTCAAGTTGGTGACGAAGAGTAAACATGGAGAATACATTATCCAATATAACATATATTACCTAATGATTTGCATACCTGGGAATTGGGAGTACAGTAAATTTGCTTCTAAAATTATTAGGACCTTCTAAATTTGCTTCAAAACTTCCTAATGCAGATCTCCATCTCCGAAGGATAAAAAGTACAAGAAGGGAAGGGAACGTTCATACTCCAGGTCGAGGTCTCCAGTTGCTAGTCGGTCCAGAAGCCGGAGCCCTGTTGATGATGATTACCCAACTAAGAATGGTGACAGTTATGCCAACAAGCATCAGGAGAAGCGGGTATCCCGCTCACCATCCCCTGTTAGAGGCGCTCGTTCTAGGTCCTACTCTGATTAGCTCCGTTCTAGTGTAACATTTTAAATTGAATATTAGTCTAGTCTGTTGTTTTAGGCTATTTACCAGTCTTGAAGTTGTTTTTGTAGCCGTTACGGTATGACTTTATGGCTCCATGCTGGTTTACTCTGATTTGTTCAGTTCTCGTCTAAGGCTCGTGGTGACATATTTTGTGTGGTCATTTGGTTGATGGTATTGTCTGAAAAAAAGTGATTACCCTTGTGGAGTGATCTTAATTTGAACTTAATGGGGCGAAGCATTTCTTTATGCTGCTTGCTTCAAATCAAATTATTTTATGACCATCATCTTAGTACGAAAATGTTTTAGTTGCTATTTGGGTCATTGGATCATAACGGATGATCCAATTGATCGAAATCTGGTTCGTCCATTTTTTATCTAGTGGTCCAAATCGTTATAATAGGATTCTCTACTTTTATGGCAATAATTATTAATTAAACTTCTTGGTCAGCATTTTTATGGTTTTTTATATTTTTAAGATTCTCATTGATTTTATTATGTACTTGCCATTTGGATTTGAAGCCTCCAATTTCTCTCCACCTTTAATGCCCGGGGCACACCAAAACAGGCCAGATGTTATTTTATATATTTATTTTTGACAAAAAAAAACCTGTAAGAAGCCAGATGCTTGTTGTGTATGTTGATTGTCGAGCGATAAGTATAGTATAAGAACTGAATCCAATGTTGTGGCAGGTTATTGATCATTCTCGGCTCAGCGCAACTGCAACAAATTCCCTTTCGTTAAATGTTTTAGTTAGGCTTGGGTGTTACGGGTCACAACACAGGGAATGTGGTCCTCTTCCTCTTTCTGAGAAGGCAAAGGGAGTCTTGGTTCGGAGGTCTCCATCTGCTGAAGTATGGAAATATTCTCTGGTTATCTAGATATGAATATGTAGGATGACCTTACTTTGACGATGTCGACGTTTCAACTCCTCAAAAATCTCTGGCCACCGGAACAAATTTACCCAGAAGAGGTGAATCTATGCTGCACGTCAACTTGGTCTGCGTTTATTTGACGGTATCAGACATGTCACAAATAGGAAATAGCGGCTCGTTCGTCTTAAATAAAAATGTTACAGAGCTATCATTGTATCAATTAGTAATTTAATTTAGTATTCATATTAAATGACCTCTCACTGACAATCTCGCTCCGACGGTCCCCTCCATCTGTGATCTCACTCTGACGTTCCCTCCGTCCGCAATCTAATTCTGGTGATTCATTAATCTGTGATCTCACTCCTGCGATTCCTCAATCTGTGATCTCGCTCCCGCGATCCCCCTATATGTGATCTTGCTTTGGCAATCTTGCTCCCACGATCTCTCCATCTACGATTTTGCTCCGACAATCCTTCCATTTGTAATCTCGCTCCGACAAAATGGAGTATCTCATTACGACGATCTCTCCATTTAGAGACTCTCTCTCCGTCGATCTCTCCATTTGTAATCTCGCTCTGAAGATCTCTTCAGTCAGGATTGTGCTCTGACTTATTTCTCCACTTCTTTGCTTCTTATCAAATTTCCATGGCTAAATAAATGAACAAAGAATTTTTGATGTTTGGTAAATACTAAATGATATATTGAGAAGAAAATATAAATACCACTTTCAAAAATATAAAACCTACAATTATAACATAAACACACGTGTTGTTTATAGTAAACAGCGAAGGTAAAACATTTTTGTTGTATTTGTTTAAGAAGTATAAACACTTATTTCAAAAATATAAATACCTACTTTCAAAATATATATAATTAAGTACCAGGTTTAATATAAACACCTAATATCACTTTAAATGCAATTGAATGTTGGACATTATAATTATTACATCACTATCAACTATGAACATTGTTTCTAAAATATAAGCACTTGGTGTAAAAACATGAAGACGACAACAAGATGTAATCAGAGCTCCTACTTTCAAAATATAATCATCTACTTTTAAAAATGCAAATATTTATTGTAGAAATATAAATGCCATGCACAAGTTAGTTAAGAGGACAAGTCAAGGGGATTTTCTATGGGGTACTGTTAGTTTGACCCATATAATATATAGATATCTTGAGTACTTAATAAATTAATATGAATTTACGGTGTTTTTAAGCTCAAATAGGTCTTCCGTGAATTTAATTTAAAAAATATATAAAATTATATCTATATTTTGATTTATATAACTCACTTTGATGTGATTTAAATATGATTAGATATGTTTTTTTAAAGCAGCAGGCTCAATCTACGTAGGAGTTCCCTTGGCTTAAAATATGTTGGGATCGAGTACACGCGTGATTAGCATCTAAGAAAGAGACGCCTACAGCTACAAGTCAAGTGTGTCGTGGACGTGGTGGGCTGGTTTTATTCGACCTTTGATTTGATTTGATTTGATTAAAATAAATTAAATACTAAGAACAGAAACCGGTGTGTCATTTTTCTTTTCATAAACTCGTCAAAGCCCAAACCAAAGCAAAGCAAAGCAGCCGTGGGGTTTAAACCAAATGAGATTGCCAAGTGTAGGCAGGCAGAGGAGAGATAGGGAACCAGCCCAGCTGTCTTGTCAATTGTCACTTGTCAATTGTCATGGCTCTGAATTAGTCTCATCTCATTTCATGACAACCTGTTACCTGTGAGTGTGGATGTCACTTGTCAGCATCTCTCTCCGACTCCGCTGACTTTCTTCTTCTCCTTTCTATTAATTCTACCGCCATTTCCATTTGTCATCTACCCCACTCCCCAATTCCTCTTTAATTCCTCTTTATCTTTTATATCTTACACCAACATTTTTTGTATTTTTCTTATTTATTAATTTACTATCATCATCATTATTATTTTTTTAATATTGTTGTAGCCCGGTTCTAGTTTCGGACAGCTAGCATTAGCAAGGCTGATGAATCACCAAAATAATTAATAAAATGGTGGTCTGTCCAATCTCTATGTACTTATACTACTGTAATCATAGCATAAACTAATATAAACTTAAATATCAATGACGATGGCAATCATTATACAAGTATGGAAGGAAAATACATACCCAAAGTCTAATGTATGCACTTAATTAATTTCTTAAGGAACTTAAAAATCAAAGAGTACGTACGTGTCAAGTATCTTTTGAGGTCTATTTTGTAAAATTGTTCAAACCAAATCAAAGAGTACGTATCAAATGTTTCCTAGGGGATTTTCCTAAAAAAAATTAATACAAGTACGTACTGTGTCTGTGAGGATGAATGGGATATGGAATCGATGAATGGATGGACGCCAAAACACGGGAACGCGATTTGAAGGACACGAAACACAGGACCCTTTCCCTTCCCCTGATTTGAGATTTGAAGGACCAGTTTGGTTTCATCATAAGTTCATAATGGCAGATATATAGCAAAATTTGACTTCTCCATCTGAATCGCATGATTCGCATCTGTATCCTGTTCAAAAAGAAAAAAAAAAAATCTTTATAATGCATATATGTTGCACTAGATAGTATAATGTATGTAGCATTACTAGTTTAAGTCATTGTGTATTTTAAATTCTTAACATATGTTACTAATATCATTTGATGACAATAATTATATTAACTAAAATATGTTCAAACAAATACAATTATCACCATGACATTCAATTAATATGTAATATAATTAAATAAAAATATTATAAAATCACAAGTGTTGCCTTGGCCTAGTGGCAAAGGCATATGAAGCTCTTGTTGAGATTTAGATCTAGAGTTCAAACCCTAATGGTGTAATTATTTATACTAGAACTGTAACTCGGGTTGCCCGAAAAGTGGTTATCAAATAAACAATTAAGACTTTTATAAAATTTAAATATTTATATTAGACAAAACTTGAATAAATTTTTTTAATTTTTAATGTAATTAAATAATAATAATGCAATTTATAAATAAGACATATAAATGTTGGACCATTTTAGGGGTTAAATTTTATTTTAGACATATCATATTCATCTTATTTAATGAGGAGAGAAAAATATACACGCCATTGGATCAAAGTAGATGAAAAGTTTCAAACAAAATCAATGATAAATAATAGTGATGATGTGGCATAGTTGAGGTGCTTGCAAATTTACCACTACCAATGGAGGATAGATGTTATTTTGTTGTGTGCTACGGGTTGGCTCGTGGGTAGGACGGGCATGACCACACTGGCCCATTGGTAGAAACACGATAGATGGTCCAGGTAGCATGGGAGACAGGCCAACCATGACACATAATAGGCATTTGGCCCATCTACCCATTGCCATCTCTAGACGTGATCACTGAAAAACAATGGATGAAGATCCAATGTCAGTTGCACTTATGTACAATGTATTTCAAAATATTTAATTCATAATCTGATGAAGTTTGGTTTTCTCATATAAAAGATCATATCAGTAAATATTAATCAAATGCTCTCTATAACAAGGAGCAATAAAGATAATATTTCTATATGTAATTGAATATGGAGAAGTTCGTAAACGGAATTTATCTGTTAGATATAGCCACAAATATATAAATCAAGGAGTTGACTTTTGTGTTTGGTTCAAGAGAAGGTGTTGCTTAGCTTGGTGAGGTTTCCATCACTAGCCTCTACAAGTTCTCTCTTCCAACTTGAGGGTGGATCAAGGGAGACTTGGTGAAAAGCGACCATCGCAATCCAAGGAAGAAGGAATTAAATGCTTCCCTCTCATGTAGACCTAGGAAATGATACTTAGGCTTGAGTGTTTAAAATTCAAATTGTGTTTCTAGCATTCTACTTTTGCCCTATATCCAGGGGCGGAGGGGGGTGTGACCCCCTCATGATTTTCGAATTTGTATACAAAAACGTTAATATACAGTGTATTTTGTTGAGGGTTTTCATTTCACCCCCAATAAATTTTGTCTCTCGGCATCTCGACCCCCCTAATTTCAAATCCTGGCCCGCCCCTGTCTATATCATCTTCAGATGCAAAACAACCACTCGAGCTCGTCCTTCGAGCACTTGAGTTTACAAAATAAAATTAGCTGAGACGTTTTTTTTTTTTTCTGGGTTCTTAAATCAGTCCATCGAATTTATTAGGAGATTTGGAAATTATGTGTTTTATAGGTTTGTTATTATTTTGGAGATGAAATCAGTTGGAATTTAAAAAAAAAAAAAAACGAAAGATGTCGATGATCAGTCGTTGTCACCTTGATTGCCTCCTATTTTTCAAAAAGTGCTTAGTTGTCACTTAGAAGGACAAGCAAAATCAGCATATATATTATCACTGAACTATTATATAAAATTGTAAGCATGCTGGTTATATTCAAAACTTATAAAATTAGTATGCGGTACGGTGTTTGGTCTAATGTGTATTTAAGCCAAGTTTATGCGCTTTGAAAGCTTCAAACGATTGACAATCATTATCGCTCTCTAATCTAATCTAATCATTTTTAGTAATTTGTAATTAGTGGATGCTAATTTTATTCTAGTCATGACTCATGATGCATGAGGTCTGAAACGAATAGCAAATCGTCCTCAACTCCAAAATGTAAGAAAAGTCAACGATGCTCCTGCCTGGAATTTTGCAGGCAAGACTAAGCAATTAATTAAGCATGCTGATTAATTAAAGATGTACTAAAAACCTAATTTAGTCTACCTTTTTAATTATTATAAAATTAAGTATCTTTTTTCTTCTTAAATTATGATATAATATTTATTTACGAAAATATATAATTCTCAAATTTGCCAAATTAGTTGTTTAATTTCGAATATAAAACCAAATACACAACATTGGTCGAGCATCAATTTCACCTTTATGATGAGTAATATAAATCCACACATTAATAAATCTAATAGTGAGTATAAATAGGATATTAGTGTTTAATTTTATCTTCCATATTACTTCTACTAGCTTTATACTTTATTATTGTTTATTGTTAATTAGTAGTGGGACTGGGTCATATGAAAAATTCTACAATGGCATTTTATATCAATCCGACACGACAATTTAAAATTTATAAAATAGAAAATGTAATGACAGAGTCTTAAAATGATAGATAATTTATATATTTTTAAAATTTTATTTTATTCTATGTGTCTTCCATTTTCAAATCAAAATTGTTGCAGGTAAAAAAAAGTTAGTCTTCGATCGACCATTAAAGGCACACAAATTGCAAGTGTTTTAAAATGCAGTTAATCTATAAGTTCAAGTATATATCAATTTGAAAGGGATCTCTTGACAATACTTATTATGATGGTAAAACTTTAAACAAGGTTGGTAAAAATCTATAAAAATATTTAAAATAAAAAATATTGTAGATGTATAATTATATTTGATATATTCAATCTATATATGTGTATTAGTTTTGATTGTTCATTCAGAATCACTAAAATATCATAGCATTGCAAAATGCATAAAATTTTGCTTAGCTATTAATTAAACAATATTCAAATTGATTAAAATTTTAAAAAATATCATTTAAGTTAATTCATATTGTACTTTACTTTAGATTTTTATCATATAAATTGCATTTTACTTGGTTATAGTTCATATATTTCAATTGTATTGGCTGAATTTAAAAAGGATATACATGAAAAATTGCCAAATACATTGATTAATATAATTAATGGGAGTTATCTTGAAGTACGTATTTGTTTACCTACATAGTCGTTAATTAAGATGGTAAACACCATTCCTGTGTTTACTCATCATATATATATATATATATAGTTTCCGGTGGTTATGATATTATTTTGTGCTGAAACCACCAATTGAGATTGAGGAAACAGCGTACGGGGCATGTGAGGTTTTCTTTAATTTAAAGAGGCACATCAAATCCTCTACAAGGATAGCCTGGCAAGGCAAGCAGATCCTAGCTCTTTCGAGCTCACGCATGCTTTTCTAATTAAAAAAATTGTATACACTTTCAATTTAATAAGTCTTTTAAGCTATCAGATGTCACTCAAAATGAAGACAGTTAAAAAATTCATCAATCTGTTTAATTTAAAAAAAAAAAAAAGATAACTATTCTATAAAATAAACAATACTACTCTTTAATCAAAGAGATATAGAACTCCCTTGCTTCCATGCCATGTTATTATTATCTTTTCTAGACGATAGGAATGATCCAGTTCAGCTTGCTAGGGATCCTTCATAATTAATTAATGAGTTAATGATTGATGGACATGCAATGAATAACTCCAAATATAATTTATTGGATTTGTCTCCGTATCTTAAGCAAACAAATGAAAAAGGAAAAATAAAATTATATATGATACTGATAGGAAGAAACATATATAGCCATTCATCAGGATAGAGATGAAGCGTGGTACGTGGTGGTCGATAGAGCTACAAACAGTATATTTCCGAACAAACACTGCCGGGTGTTATATAATATGCATGCCTATATAGTATATACACAACGTAACACAACACAACACAACATGACAACTAGAATAATAATGGAATCGTATTGTCTTGTTAGGCAACTGATTCGTACTAGCTAGCTAGCTACCTTTTCATTAACAATTAATTAGTATTATACATACATACATACTGTTGCTAATCTGTGAAATTAATATACGTAGACTACATGTCATCCAATATATATATAGAATTAGGTTACCATGTTTTGCATAACAAAACTACATTTTAATTTTTTATGCGCTCGTATCTCAACAACCGTAACTCCGATCGCCGATCCGATTCAACCGGTGTATTCTACATATCGAAAAATCATTAGATACTAACTTTTACTATTTTTAGAAATTTCTAACTATTTTTAAAAATTTCTAACTATTTTTAATGATTTTTGAAAATATGACCTGCATATGAGTTCCAAATAGATTCTTTTATTACTGTTTTTGAACGATTTTTTAAACTACTGTGCTCTTAAGCTCACAGGGGCCTCCCGTGAACTTAACACCAAAAACATGTCAAATCATATCCAAATTTTGATTTATATAACTGAATAAATTCTTTATACCAAAATCTTATAGCATGCATTTTTTTTTCCATTTTTGGAGATTTTTAAGTATTTATTTCAGATTTTTTACTTATAACTATACAATATTAATAAAATAATCAATGTTCCATATGTAACTTTTAAAAAATCTGAAATAAATGCTTAAAAATCTCTAAAAATGGAAACTTTTTCCATGACACATAATTTTGATATAAAAAATTTATTGAGTCATATAAATCAAAATTTGGATATGATTTGATATGCTTTTAGTGTTAAGCTTAAAGGAGGCACCCGTGAGCTTAAGAGCACCATAGTTTTACTCTCTCTCTCTCTCTATATATATATATAGAGAGAGAGAGAGAGAGAGTAAATCTAGCGTGTTCTTAAGCTCACGAGGGCCTCCCGTGAGCTTAACACAAAAAAGTATCAAATCACATCCAAATTTTGATTTATATGGCTCAATAAATTTGTTATATCAAAATCTTATAGCATGCAAATTTTTTTCATTTTTGGAGATTTTGAAGTATTTATTTCGGATTTTTTAATAGCAACTATACAATATTAATAAAATAATCAAAGTTTCATATGTAACTTTTAAAAAATCCGAAATAAATACTTAAAAATCTCCAAAAATAGAAAATTTTTATATGCCACATGATTTTGATATAAAGAATATATTGAGCCATATAAATCAAAATTTGGATATGGTTTGATACGTTTTTGGAGTTAAGCTCACGGTAGGCCCCCGTGAGCTTAAGAGCACGCTAGATTTACTATATATATATATATATATATATATATATATAAAACACTATAACAGTGACTTTAATTTGTAGCTAGCTAAAATATCTAAAAGATAGTAAAATTAATTAAAACTTGTATAAAACATATATAAATTTAATTTAATTAACATGCAAAATTAAATTAATGTATATATCATGATGGTATATGTTGATCTATCGGTTCCAATCGTTTATGAAGATTTGGAAATGAAAAGAGAGCATAATTAACTTGTTTGTCTACTCTTTTCGGAAAATGTGGAATTGGCAGTCGAGTCCCAAGTCCAAGTCCAAGTCCAAGTGAATCAATGGAGGAAGGCACAGTACATGGTACTGCGTGACAGCGTGAAGCCGGGGCCGGGTTGAAGGGAGGCCGGTTGAGTGAAGGTAGGTAGCGGCAATTAATTAAGGGCTAGCAACAGATCATGAAGGCAGCATATGCATTGCCAATTTGCCATTAATTTTTCATGTGCCAGTAAATGTAATATATATATAGAGTCCGGCTACGGTGCTTCCATAAGCATTTCGAACCGAAACACTTATGACCTAAATATGAAAATCCGTCGTCTGAAATTTTGATCTCTTGTAGAATTCCAAAATTTTCCATTTTATGAAAATTTTAGCTATTTTTATTGATTTTTTAAATATTGGCATCCAAAATTGATTTATTTTTAATTATTTTAAGAGTCATCTTTCAAAAAATCATTAAAAATAGTAATAAAATTCCTAAAATGGTAAAAATTGGTACCATACAATTTAATTATGTCAAGATTATTATGAACTATTTGGATCAAAATTTTCGGATGACGGAATTTCAAAATTGGACCGTAAGCGTTTCGATCTGAAATGACTCATTTTGCTAAAATGAGTCATGACTCACGGGCTGCTCCGTGAGTCAGGATCCAAAAACATATCAAATCACCTCCAAATTTCAATTTATATGGCTCAATAAATTCTTCGTATCAAAATCTTATAGCACGCACAAATTTTTTATTTTTGAAGATTTTTAAGTGTTTGTTCTAGATTTTTTAAAATGTACATAAAACATTGATTATTTTATTAATATTGTATAGTCACTTTTAAAAAATCTCAAACAAATACTTTGAAATCTCCAAAAATGAAAAAATTTTGCGTGCTATAAGATTTTGATATGAAGAATTTATTGAGCCATATAAATCGAAATTTGGAGGTGCTTTGATATGTTTTTGGATTATGACTCACGAAGCAGCCCGTGAGTCATGACTAACCGTAGCATAACTCTCTCTCTCTCTATCTCTATATATATAGTAAATCTAGCATGCTCCTAGAAGCACGGAGGCCTCCCATACTCCTAACTCAAAAATCATACTAAACCATCATAAAATTTTGATTTATCACTTTCATTGAATCATGTATACAAAATCTGTTAGGATACAAAAATTTTCCATTTTTTAAGTTTCTTAAGTATATGTTTTGAAATTTTTTATAATGATCTCAAAATAATAATAAAATAGTGTATAAAACTATGTCATCTTTAAAAAATACAAAACAAATACTTAAAAATCTAAAAAAATGGAAAATTTTTGTATCCTAAGATATTTTGATATAAAGAATTTAATGAGACCCATAAATCAAAATTTAGAGATGGTTTACTATGATTTTTGAGTTAGGAGCATGGGAGGCCTCCGTGCTCCTAAGAGCACCATAGTGTTACTCTATATATATATATATATATATAGAATATGATTACGTTGTTTTGCAAAGTTGGGCAATTTTTTGCTTTGCGTTCAAATCTCATTCTCCAAAGCTCAAATGGCCAATCTAATTTGCTAAACACAATCTACATATTGAAAACATACAAAATACCAAATTTTATAATTTTTCGAATTTTTTAGCTTTTTTTTTTTGGATTTTTAAAAGATTGACACTTTTTGGCATCATTATTTTATTATTATTTCTGGGTCATCTTTCTAAAAATCAGAAAAATTAGTTAAAAAATTATAAAAATAGTAAATTTTGGTATCCCATCATATTTCAATATTTAGAATGTTTTGGTTTAATTAGATTTGTTGTTTGAGTTTTCATTTGTGAGATTTTGAAAACGCAAAGCAAAAAAAACCTCAACTTTGCAAAGCACCGTAACATGTCCCTATATATATAGAGTTAGGCTACAATAATATGCATATCACGGTTTTACCGTGCTATGCGGTCCGTATCTCTGTTTTCGGTGTCCAAATAGTCGATTCGAACTGCTCAACTTAATCTCTATATCAAAATATAATTCCAAACCAAATTTTATAATTTTTAGAATTTTTTTGCTATTTTTAATGATGAGGAGAAAATGACTACATCCAAGGGATCTGGTTTATACAAAATAGTGATATTGTCCCCATCATTAAAAATAGCAAAAAATTATAAAAATTACAAAATTTGGTTTACTAGTATATTTTGATATAAAGATTAAGTTGAGCCGTTCGGATCGACTATTTGGACACCGAAAACGGAGATATTATTGGATTTCCCAAGTCAAATTAAGTGACGACTGAGACTGACTTCCTTAATTCCTTATAGTTATTACTTATTACCGAGACTGATGACAGACTGACTAGCAGATCGAGTAAATAGTAAATAGTAGTATTGGAAAGAAAGGGTAATTTGGAACGATGGAATATATCCTACGTGACGTCTCACTTGGGCTGCACTTAATTAAGACTCAGTCACTACTGTGATGTCTACTTTGTACTTGCACCCCAAAATCCGATCAAAGTACGCGTTATTAGATCTAGAGACATCCATCATCCATCCGTTTTGTTTTGACATATCTGAAACAAATTAATATATATTTATAAACAGCACTGCAGTAAATTAACTGTACGTTTTATATCCCTTAACTTTGATATAGATAATTTATTGAATATTAGTCTAAATAATTAATGTTTAACTGTGTGTAAATATAATATAATATAATATATTTATCCTAAAAGAAAGAGAAAAGGGAAACTAACTAATTAACTGGTTTTACTTTTACTTTTGCTGGAGATTAAGCGACAGGCACAGATCGAGTCATCGATCTCAGTCAAGACCTTTCCTCCCACGTCATCTCTTTATGCTGTGCTCTGCTCTGCCTCTGCTGATGTGCTCTGCTAGCTCGGTCAAAGCTCCATTTCATTCATTCTCTCTCTATCGCTCTCTCTCTTTGTACTTTGTAGTTTGTACCAGTATACCACTTCACTTTAGTATTCTCTTATATTATATATAAACGCATGCGACATCCACTATCAACTCATCTTCTTCATCCAGCTTAAGCTTGTAGTCTCTTTCTTTCTGATTTTAATTGCTGTACCTAGCTCAAATTAAAACCCAGAATATGGGTGTCATGTTCTCCTGCTCTCAAACACAAACACCGCAAGATGCTTTTGAATCACTTCTCATGAAATCTCTCAGCATCCAAGATCATTCACACTCAGAACAACCATCAATTATCAACACTACTTTTGGCTCCGGCAAACTCATTATCAGAACCTCCTTGAGCTTCAAGAAGGAACACCATCATGACTCTCTCCAGCTGGAGGCCAAAATCTCTATTTCAAGTCCCAAATGGAGCGACACTACTACTACTACTACTACTTCCCCAAGAGTACTTACCGCATGCGGCAAGTCGAGATTCACTTGCTCCAACAACACAAAGGACGAAATTCCCATTGACAGTCCAAAACATGATGCAGCAGCTATTAAGTTGCAAAAAGTCTATAAGAGCTTCAGAACTCGGCGACAACTTGCTGACTGTGCAGTGCTTGCAGAACAACGCTGGTAAAATTAAACATGTTAATTTGGATTGATAGATCTTTGTTCAAATTATTTCATTTTAGTTTTCAACTTTTCATATTCATAAATCTGATTTTATTAATATAAAATAAAATAGGTGGAAGTTGCTGGATTTTGCTCTGTTAAAGAGAAGCTCTGTGTCGTTTTTTGATATCGACAAGCCGGAAACTGTTGTTTCAAAATGGTCGAGAGCAAGAACCAGAGCAGCTAAGGTATGCATGTCTTGAATAATATATTGCATTATTATATATGATTTAGGAAGATGAGTCTTGATTGTTGTTTGATTGATCATTAATTCATTAATTCATTATTGAGATCATGTCAGGGGGAGGTAATGAACTGGCTAGGGTACAGATCAGATTTAAATAATTGCCTGTGTCTGTGTGGCAAGTGTTGTTAGTTGAAGAGTTGAATTCGTTTTAATTAGTTTCCATACATTGCTCGCGCGCGATGTGACTATATATTAGGCTGTGCTGTGCTGTGCTGTGCTTCATTTGATAATGTGATAAAAATAAGTTGGATTGTATAATTATAATCTTCTAATTAAATAAATTAGGACGTCTCCTTACACTTACACTTACACATGCTAGCTACTTAGCTAGCTAGTTAGTGGATGTGGATGCTCCTTTAATTTTTAGTTAATGGTTACCCTGATGCTGCATAGCCTGCTTTCTTTCTAAAAGTCTGTGGTGTGCTGTGGTGTGTGCGGCTCAACACAGTAAAGTAAACGCACGTATACATGTAATTAATTATATATATATACTGTTTAGAGTATGACATGCAATTGAAATTGAAATTAAATTAATTCTCTGACTGTCAGGTTGGAAAAGGATTATCCAAGGACGACAAGGCTCAAAAACTTGCGCTACAACACTGGCTTGAAGCGGTACGGATAAACTTATCGCCATTTTATTAATTAATCTATATATATATCCATTGTTTCATGAAATCCCACAAATTTACAACAAATTTATTTGGTTTTAATTCATGAGCAGATTGATCCGAGGCATCGCTACGGCCACAACCTTCATTTTTACTATGATTCTTGGCTTCACTGTGAAAGCAAACAACCTTTCTTTTACTGGTACGTCACTGTATCTATAGTACTCTTAAGGGCACAAAGACCTCCGTACTTCTAACTCAAAAACGTACTTAATCATCTTTGAATTGCACTTTATCGTGCTCAATAGATTTTTTATATCAAAATATCTTACGATACAAAGTTTTTCATTTTTGGAGTATTGTGAGTATTTGTTTTAGACTTTTTAAGATAGTTTCGAAAAAATAATAAAATAATCAATGTTTAGATGCAAAACTATGTTATTTTAACAAATCAAAACAAATGCTTGAAAAATTCTTAAAATGAAAAATTTTTATATGAAGAATCCATTTAACACCATAAATCGAGTTTTAGAGATGATTGTAGTACTTTTTTAGTTAGGAGCACATGAGGCATTCATGTTCCTAGAAACAGTGTAAATCGGAACGTAGGTTGGATGTTGTAAATCAGACGTAGATTTTTCATTAACCTTGTCTGGTATTCATAAATCGGAATGTAGGTTGGATGTTGGAGAAGGAAAGGAGGTTAATCTTGAAGAGAAGTGCCCCAGATCAAAGCTCCAGCAACAGTGTATCAAGTATCTTGGACCAGTAAGTTTGTGAACAAAATGAAAAATTCTTCTTTATATTTGTTTAAATTGTTAAGGAAAATCATTTAGCCTTAATTATTCTTTCAGAAAGAGAGGGAAGATTATGAAGTTATAGTGGAGAACGGCAAGCTCATGTATAAAACTAGCAGACAGTTCGTTGATACTTGTTCAAGTGAAAAGGATGGGAAATGGATTTTTGTGCTAAGCACTGCTAAAATCTTGTATGTCGGCCAGGTAAATAGTCAACTTTCTATTTTAGCTGATTTTCTACATTTATAAAAATAAAAAAAAAATTGTAATCTAGAAAATAAATCTGACTGAAAAAGAGAAATTGTTTTCATGTAACAGAAAAGGAAGGGAACTTTTCAGCACTCAAGTTTTCTGGCAGGTGGTGCCACATCAGCCGCTGGCAGACTTGTGGCAGAGAACGGAATTTTGAAGGTAGATGGACTTCCTACTCCTCACATATGAATTCATTCAGGAAAACAATATATAATATATAATGATAGCTAAAGTTCTACTTTGGATTCTATTAATATTCAGGCTATCTGGCCACACAGCGGCCACTATCGTCCCACTGAAGAGAACTTCCAGGAGTTCATGAGCTTTCTCAGGGAAAACCATGTTGATCTCACAGATGTTATGGTATATCCATTTCCTACTGGTACTAATTTGATAACTGATACCCAGCATGTATCAGAGACCTATTGAATATGTGTTTTTAAACCAAAAGTTGTTTTCAATTGTTACAGTTAAGTCCCACTGAAGGAGAAGACGAACAATTCAGCCGGCTTGACAGAAAACTTTCTGATTTTAAAGTCACAGAAATAAGACCTACAGAGAAAAATGAAAGGGAAATTCAACAAGACAGAAGTAGCATTTTTCCACAAGAAGACCCTGATACTGAAACATATAACACAACAAGTAACGAAAATGTAGCAAATTACGATATGCTGACAAAAGAAATATCAGATAATAGAGAGATGTTGAAAGAGAATTTGTTAGATGAAGAGCCAGTACTTTTGGTTCCACAAGAGCAAATATTAATGAGGATGAACTCAAAGAAGGGTATGAAAGGCTACCAGCTTGGGAAGCAACTCTCTAGCAAGTGGTGTACTGGTGCAGGGCCACGGATTGGGTGTGTGAGAGATTATCCATCAGAGCTGCAGCTTCTCTCATTGGAACAGGTCAATCTGTCTCCACGGTGTGCCGGTCCCTCTAGATTTGGTTCACCACGGTTTGGTTCTCCTCAAGTTGGTTCTCCTCGGTTTACATGATGGAAGGAAATGGAACTCATGATACGTACGTACAGATCTGTTAATGCAGTTAGAGGATTCTTTTCTTTATAAGAGAAAATAAAGTTCAGAGGAATAATTAATTAATTATTCTTTCAATAATTGTACAGAATTAATTACACAAAAACTGTGAATACTGAATAGAAATAAAGCCAAGCGAATTCATATTGTTTGAAATCGTATAGTATTGTTAGTCGTGCGTCCTAGCTCATAACGTGGCCAGAATAGAATAGATTAATGTTTGGTAAAATTAAGTTAGACTAGTATTAGCTAGAAACTTAATTTCAAAAGCTATATATTGAGTTGAGTAGCGTGAAATTAAAATAGCAAAATGGGCATTCTGTGCAGTGCAGGTGCCTAAACAGTAACTATCAATGAAGGGCTATATATCATATCAGGCATATATGATTATGATTGCTCATGTAATGGACATATATATTTCATCAAACACCTATGTCTATATATGCGGTGTGCCTGAAAAAGAAAGTTGAACTCGATCAATGTCATGTCGTCATGTGATGTCATCCACATTCCACACTGTCATTGAGATCGAACACCCAAACAACGGGCTCCTTATTCCTTAAGGGGTTGGATGATGATCCAGAGAAAGCTAAAAGAGAACACAAAAGTTGAGTGAGTTACTGCCTTGGATTTCATTTCCAAGGCGAAGTATTTCAAACGATTTCAACTTCAAAACTGACATCAACTGGGTCTGGACTCTGGACTCTGCACTCTGCACTCTGGACTGGACCTAGGCAGCAAGTCAAGTCATATAAAGATAGATATAACATAAGCAAGCAAAAGCAAAGGCAAAAGCAAAAGCAATTTCAATATCAATATCAATATCAAGGCCCCAAACCTTCATACCAAAAACAAACAAAGCCCAAGTCTGTCTCAGGCCCTCCCTCCCTCTTCGTTTCATTTCAGTTGGAAGTTGGAACGATGGGATCCTTTTTCTTTTTCTTGGGGTGACTGGTGACTGGTGAGGCACATTTCATTTACTCATGATATATGAATATCTCATTATCTCAGTACCTGTCATATATGAGTATTAATCAAATAAACAAGACAATGGATGAATTGAAATTTGGTACATAAAATGGTAGTTAGCATTGCTACGTTTTTCAATTGTTACATTATCGTTAATTTTTGCTGCAACCCCTGGTTGTCTTGTCTATAATCTATATTAATTACCAGTAAAAATTGAGAAGGTTTAAGCTGGACGGAGACGGGTAGGAAGTCGCATTCGGCCTTCCAACATCTCACCAACTGGAGACCCACTTTTGTGACTACCCCACACCTACCACAACAAACTATTCTTTACTGTTCCGCCCTTGCTATATCCTTACTCCTAATAGATTAGATTTTTTCACATTAAAATTATATCTTCCCTAAAGAAGAAACCTCAAACATTGATTGTTTACTTAGATTGATTATCACCGTTGATGTACATTAATGTCCCGGCCCATTAAAATTTAAAGCCTATATTAGTTTCCTCACAAGGGATGAGCTTTCGGCCATTTATCATAAGATATAATAATTTCAGCCCAAAGCAAGGCATGGGCTCTTTACTAGTAATGACTAATGAGTACCAACTGGATTGTTATGTGTCATGGTTTTGTCAATACTATTAGCTAATAACATTTAAAATTAGTTTCAACATATTATTTATTTTATATAAAAAATAAATTTAACTTTAATACCTTAATAACATTTTTATACAAAATGTATGAGAATTAATGTTGTATTTTAATAAAAGACCATTAAATAATGGATTTGAAAAGAATTTATTTAATTTTATTTTAGTTTTTCTATACTTAAGGAGCATTAAATATAATTACATCAATTTTTTGTATTCATTTGTTTTTATTTTTTAGGAACTTAAATTTTGTTTTGTTGTTATGGTACAGTGAGATTAGGATATTCTCATATAATTATAGCAAGTTATCGGTTCATAATGGTTCCGAGTTGTTACAATAGATGCCAACCATATAAAAACTCAACCAACAGGAATATTGGCAATTTTGTAGCTAATTCTCCATAATGGTTATCATTAAAATAACTCCCGACCTTAGTGAAGGATTTTGTTGCATTTGATATCCAAGTTTGCATAATGTATAATAACATTCTCGAAAACTTGTAAATGATGTATGTGCAAATATTATTGATGATATTTCAAAGCAAAAAATGACTCATTAATAAGTTCAACTTGAACCCTTTAGGGCGTGTCCGATCCGGTGACCGGTAGCATTTGGCTTCGCATGTGGTTCAAGTTTCTTTTAGCTTGTAGATGTTTGGTGGCTGGTTAAAAACCATGGCTTTGAGTGAAACACAAAATGTTTGCAAAAGCAAGAGAGAAAAATGGTACGAAAATCAGGTTTTGAAAAAAAATCTAATTGGAGTGGATTTTCACTGGCTTGGTCCATTCAGAACAGTGCAAGCTACGACCTCGAGTTTGGATGTATAAGCATTTGATGAGGTTTTGGAAGACGACATAGAGCATAAAGGAGGGCGCCCACTTTTTTCTTTCAGCATGAATAAAAAACAGGGAAAATTGTTAAAATGCCACTCCAAAACTTGGAAATTATCAAAATGTCACTACAAAATTTGGACTTGCAAAATTGCCACTCCAAAATCCATCTACTCTCCAAATTGTCATTACCAAACAATATAAAATCTTTTAAATTAACTTTTGACCAAAATGCCCTTGACTCCATTATAATTGACAAAGGGTTGCTTCACCATTTTTAATATCCCAACTTCCTTCTCCTCCATGCTACCGTGCAAAGTCATACATGACAACAATCTTTTCCTCTGCCCGATTTTGGTTGGTGCAAGGGCAAAATAAATTCAAATCACCTTAATTTATAAGCTTATACTTTGATTAACCGGTCACCACTATTTTATAACTTTAAATTGATAACGATACAAGAAATTTAGACAACACACGCCCTACTTTGTTCCCAAAATTTCATTAAGTGGGTATCGCTTGCCATAATTTGGAAAAAAAGTTAGCACAAGAGAAAATAAAATAATTGATAGATCAAATGTCCTCCAGCCTATACTCAATGCCTAATTCCCATCTTGCTCCGCCAACCTGTTGCCCTGTTGGCTCGTGGTTGGATGAAAGCTGTCGTGCACCTCTACGTTGTTGGGGAGCTAGTCCGCCAGTTCTTACCATGAGGTAATATATTGAATTTGGTTCAAATAAGAGGGAGAAATAGGCTTGGCTTGTGGGGGAAGGACGAAAGGTTTCTAGGAAAAAGGCTTGACCGGGTTGAGAGGGTGGCAATCTAGCACTCGAGTGGGAGCATGGAAGAGTGAACAACCAACAATAACATTTGAGGTGGAAAAGTGAAATTGGGTTGGATTGGAAGAGAAGAGGGGGGCACGTATAATTATGTGAATGATATAATAGTCAATACAAAAATACATGTAATATAATACTGGGCTTTGCAATTTTTTTATTAAAAAAGTACAAAAATTTAGTAATAGTGACAATTTGGAGAGTAGATGGGTTTTGGAGTGGCAATTTTGCAAGCCCAAATTTTATAGTGGCATTTTGACAATCTCTAAGTTTTGGAGTGACATTTTAACAATTTTTCCAAAAATATAAATTACATATATATATAGAGGCGGAGCCAGGATTTTTGACAATGGGGTGAAACCTATAAGTGTCCTTTTAATAATTGTAAATTTGTAACAATAAAATTATAATATTGATCATTAATGTAACTTAAGATTTTCTAGTAGAGGAGACACATTTTACGTATTAATTAAAAAAAGGAATTAGTGCATATAGAAAATGATATCATGTATTAAAGTTGTTATTGTCATCTATGTATGTTTTGATTTTGACATATAAGGATATAAACAATATTTTGGACGCATTATGGAAAACTTGGTATGTTAGAATGTGCATGAGAATGAGAATAAAATGAAATAAAAATGGGGAAGTAATATGGAATGCGTGAAATAATTAGCGGATAAGGAATCTATAAACCAGAAGGAGGGAAAGATTTCCCATCTTTCCAGCTAGGTCACGTATCTTATATTATAACCTTTGATTTGCAATTATCTTCTCTTTTGATTAATCTGACGGTTCACATATCGTGAAATAATAATGCCATGTCAATAGGAGAGTGTAATAATAATCTCTCTTTGTTTTCTCTTACACATACTCATTAATGACATTCAATTCAGGTCATCAATTCTAATTTCGAACAAATGAAAAGAACTTTTTTTTTGCGCTTTGTGAGTTAAAAAATAAAAAAGAAAACTTTTTTTTTTGAACATTTAAGACCCGTAGGCAAACAAATGAAAAGAACTAAGAAGTTCTTTTTTGAGGAGTAAAGAACTAAGAAGTTCAATTAATATTGTTGTATACATATATACAATTTTATTGTTATAAACTTGTATTTTTTAAGATCGCAAAGAGACCTGATGATGATTATTATCCAGGCATATACTTTTCAATTGAACATTTTTTAAATCAGTATGCAGATATATCATATATGCAACTAGGCCGTAAACGAATCGAATCGAATCGAATCAAATTTGATCTAAATCGAACTTGACCAAATTGAGTTGAAGCTAAACCGAATCGAACTAGCTCGAACTCGAATCGAGCTCCGAGCCTATACGAGCTCAATTATTATAAAATTTTTATTTATTTCTCATATTACCATAGATATTAGAGCTAAAATAAGTATATTATTTTGTCCTTCTTTGATAATATAAACATATTATCTCTATTTTTACTACTTTTATAATAAATACGATTAAAAAAATTATATTTTATTAATTTAACAATAAAATAAGTATATTTTGTTCATTAAATAATAAAATAGATATATTATTACAAACAATTTTGACAAAATAGTTCAAAAAATGTGCAAATTACTATATATCGAACTATTACAAATTGAATCAAGAAAAAATCGAGCCGAGCTAAATCGATCTTGAACTGACAACAAATCGAATCGAGCTCACACCGAATCGAACTCGAGCAAATTACAAGCTACGAACTTTTTTACCAGCCATATATGCAATGAATAAATTACTTGCATCTATCACAAAATTAATTAATTCCTTCATGTAATGCAATTTTTTTTCTTTTTTAGTTTATTAAATTAATCTATTTATATTGCCAGGTTGTGTTTTTTGAATAGTTGACAGCGACTGTCAACGTATATATTACATGATTGTTAATTAGAACAATATCATTTTGCAATTATGTTTTTGCGAGATATATTGCGCACTACCTTTTTTTTCCATATGGTTGAAGATATTTACAAAAAAAATTGCACTACATTGAGCTAGGGGCGGAGCCAGACTTTCAGCGTATGGGGGTCAATTTGAGAATTTATATTGAAATATACATAAATATATAATAATAAAATAAGAATTAAAATATTTATTGTGGAAATTTTTTATATTTATATATGTTAGGGTGAGATTATGGTATAGTTACTAGTACAAATCTAACGATATATACATATACTACGGCTCCAATCTATATTATTATTCTTAAAGTATAATAATCGATTTAAACCGCTTAGTGTGATTTCTACATATCTATACTCCTTAAAAAGGGTTAGATTTCTAATCACCTCAACTATGCCACATCATCACTATTATTAACCATTGATTTTGTTTGAAACTCTTCATCTACTTTAATCCAATGGTTTGTATTTTTTTTTCTCTCCTCATTAAATAAGATGAATGTGACATGTCTAAAACAAATTTTAACCCTTAAAAAGGCCCAACATTTATATATGTTCTTATTTATAAACTAGTGTATTATTATTATTTACTTACATAAAAAATTTACAATTTTTTTTAAGTTTTGTTTAATATAAATATTTAAAATTTTATAATTCTTAGTTATTTATTTGATACCACTTTTCGGGTGAAGCCCGAGTTACAACTTTAGTATAATTAAAATAATGAATGGAAAAAATAACATCCAAGGCATAAGAAAAAACTGGATGATATAATAACATTGAGGAGAAAAAAAAAAATATGATGCGATGCATTTGATAAAGTTTTGGGATTTATTTTCTGTATCTTTGTCGTTGCAAATAATATTGTACATTAAAAATTGCGAATATACTATGTAAAGCAAAATTGGAGAGAATCCTGCCGCTTATTTAGTTATTTGATTTCAAATTTGTGCCCTTGAATATAGAGAGTTGGAAGTACTGGAGGTGGTGATTGGTGAATGACTGAATGGGCAAGTGAATTGCAATTAACTTTTAATTGTTATTTTTTATGAATAATGTAATATATTACAAGTACTCAGAGCTAACATCACAATCACAAGAACAAGTTATTCTTCAAGAAAAATGTATGGGGGTCAAGCATACAAAATTTTCTTAGAGTGTATGGGGGTCAATTTACCATAGTTGTAGCAATTTATGTTAAAATATGAGGTCATATTGTATAACTCTAGCTAATTTTTGGGATTGAATGGGGGTCAATTGACCCCCATTCAGTGAACGTGGATCCGCCTCTATTGAGCTAGATTAATATGAAAACATTTGCATTTTGCTCTGAAATGATAACAGTCCAAATTATACTGTGATGTCCGAAATTTTGATTTATGGTTTTACATTAAATTCATCATATAAAAATACTAGGGGATACAAATATTTTTCATTTTTGAAGTTTTTTAAGTGTTTATTTCGGATTTTTTAAAATCCATATAAAAACATGCATAATTTTAATAATATTTTAGAGTCATTTTGAAAAATTCAAAACAAATACTTAAAAAAGCTTCAAAAATAGAAAATTTTTATATCCCCTAGTATTTTCATATGATAAATTTAGTGGGAACCATAAATCGAAATTTCGGACGTTCCAGAATATAATTTGGACTGTTAGTATTTTTGAAGCGAAATGCATAAGTTTTCATATTAGTCTATCTTACATTGTTTACTATAAAATTGAACTTTTCAATTTTTTTATAAATAATTTCTTTTTCCGGGCGAAGCCCAGGTTCTAAGGAGAGAGAATAGATAGGATCAGTTGGCAGCCGCTATCAACTTTTTTTTTAAAAAGAGAGAGAATAGACAGGAGGTGGGATGTGGGTTGAGGTATGTCACATAAGATCCGTGCAGCTGAGTGACCCCCATTGGGCATTGGCATTGTTTCATTCTTGAGACGTCCGTCGCCCGTCGGTGGGACTTGTTCACTGGAGACTTGAGACTTCACTAGAGAGTAGAGAGAGAAGCCAGAGGCGAGATCTGGGATTTGGGAAGGAAAGGGCACCGACTGACTACTGGCGATGACCGCCCGCTACTCCGCCCTCTCCACCTCTGACTCCTCCTCCGACTCCTCCTCTCCCCCTCCTCCTCCCTCCATAGCATCAGATCTCCCCCTCAGCCAGACTCTCCTCAAGCTCATCGGCAATCTCTGCTTCTCCTTCTTCGTCCTCGCCGTCCTCCTCGTCACCATCGTCGCTGTCACCTACCAGCCCCCCGATCCCTGGCTCACCTCCTCCGCCGCCCTCACCACTGCCCTCTCCCAGACCCTCCCCAACTCCACTTTCAATCTCGATGACTCTGTCCTCCCCACGGGCGAAGATCTCGTTTCCCTCAGCAATGTCTCCGCCCCCGCCCCCGCTTTCCTCCCTCTCCTCCCCGCCCCCGATGAGCCCCTCAACTGCAACCCCGACCAGCCCCTCAACTGCTCCGATCCCCGCGTCCTTGCCGCCGTCAAGGCCTTCAACCTCAAGGCCTTCACCCGCCGCTCCATCATCTTCCTCAGCTACGACACCCCCGTCCCCGCCTCCAAGCCCGGTGAGTGCGATGTTGCCTGGAGGTTCCGCAATCGCAAGGACAAGTCCTGGCGCAGGTACCGCGATTACCGCCGCTTCCGCCTTGAGAATGCTGATAACTGCACCCTAGACGTCACCTGGGTTGGCAAGTTCCACTCCGGTACCAATGCTGCCAAATCGCGGCCCCGCACCCGCTCTCCTACCGTCAAGGTACCCTCTTACTCTGACTCTGAGATCAATGACACCATCCCCACCATATCATCTGAGTCTGACTTTAAGAGGGCCAAGTACTTGTACTACACCCGCGGTGGCGACCACTGCAAGAGCATGAACCAATTTATTTGGAGCTTCTTGTGTGGCCTCGGCGAGGCCCAATTTCTCAACCGTACTTTCGTCATTGACCTCAGCATCTGTCTTTCTGGGGCATATAACCCTTGGTATGGAAAGGATGAAGAGGGCAAAGATTTCAGGTTTTATTTTGACTTCGAGCATCTGAAAGAATCCGCATCCGTGGTTGAGGAAAAGGAGTTCCTGCGCGATTGGCACCGCTGGGAAAAGAAGGGTAAATCTGGAAATAAAATTTCTGTCAGGAAAGTGCCGACCTATAAGGTCACCCCCATGCAGTTGAAGAAAGATAAGAATACAATAATCTGGAGGCAGTTTGATGGCCCTGAACCTGAAAATTACTGGTACCGGGTTTGTGAAGGCCGTGCAGCTAAATACATACAGAGGCCATGGCAAGCCATTTGGAAGAGTAAGCGATTAATGAATATTGTCACTCAAATAGCTGGTAAGATGGAATGGGACTATGATGCGGTACATGTGGTGCGAGGATGGAAGGCCCAAAACAAGCAGGTCTGGCCTAATCTAGATGCCGACACTTCGCCTGAGGCATTGGTTGGCAAATTGACCAAGGTTATAGGTAATATGAGGAATTTGTACATTGCCACGAATGAGCCGTTTTATAACTATTTCGATAAGTTGAGGTCACACTTCAAGGTTCATTTGCTTGATGATTACAAGGATATGTGGGGGGTTAATAGCGAGTGGTACAATGAGACGATGGAGTTGAATGGAGGAACACCCGTACCATTTGATGGATACATGAGGGTGGCAGTGGATACTGAGGTGCTTTACCGGGCTAAAACACGAGTAGAGACCTTCAACAATTTGACTAGGGATTGCAAGGATGGAGTCAATACATGCTAGCATGTTCTTCTACTGGAAGAAGGAACAGGCATATATATTTTTTGAATAGTAATCCAATTATGTTTGTTAGCTGATGCTGATGCTGTTGCTGTTAATAGATTTGTTGAATGATTTTGTATGAGAATATTTAATAATTTATTGATGTTGCATTGTTTGAGTTTTCTATATCTCTCTACTGTGGTTCATTAGTTGTCACTTGTCAGATCAAACACAAGGAGCCAGTGTTCTATATCGGTTTGAGTTCTGTTCTGTGCATGCTTTATTTTTGTACAAGCACAAAGAAACATATGCTTTTAAGTTGCTGTTACCATGCATCCTCATTCTGATGGAACTAACCTATATTAGCAGGGTTCTTTACAAATAATGGATAAATGTCGACCCTTTAGTTAAGGAGCCAGTGTGTAGATTTGTCAATCATCCAAATTTGTTGTTCCTATCTTCAGAATAAATATGTACCATTAAATGTATATTAAAATTTTCGAACAACAATATTTTGAGGTTGAAGTTTTGAATTAGTTATTTTTGTGATTGTTATGCACAATGATTCACAACTGAAAAAGAAATGCATGTGTTGAATTGAGAATTGTTGGCAAGTAAATGGCGGCAGGATGGGGCTTTATTTTTTTGAATTTGGGCTGAAAATGAAATGGGCCGGAATTACTTACTGTGTCTCTGAGTCTGAGTGTGAGTCTGGCTGCTGCCTGCCTTGCCCTGCTATAGTGCTATTAATTATCCGTTTGCGTCTGCGGAAGTGCGGAGGGCGGAGGGGGAACCAAAAGAAGAAACAAAGTCAGTCAGATATGGCGTCGACTTCCCTCTCTTTTGCTTGTCCACCCCTCCTCAAACCCCCCTTCTCTTCTCCTTCTTCTTCTTCTGCTCTCCTCCGCACCTCCCGCGCTGCTCTGCCCCCCTCCAGTAACTCATTCCTCCCCCTCTCTCTCTCTCTCTCTCTCTGATATGATAATATGATAATATGATAATATGCTAATATGATAATATGCTAATATGCTAATATGATAATATGATAATATGATAATATGATAATATGCTAATATGATAATATGATAATATGATAATATGATAATATGATGATAGGATGATAGGCACAATTCTTAATTATTTACTTTTCCAGGGGAAGCATGGGATGCCAAATTGGTGGAGGAGACCAGACTCAAGATCACCCAGAAATACGGCAATGATTTTTCACACTTCCTTAAAGACGACTCCCCTGCGCCTCCTAAGGTATCCTCTCTATGTCCTCCTTCATTTCCACTATCAACACATCTCATCTTTTCTAATTCTATTCTTCTAGCCTAGGAGGCAGAACAAAGGTACCCACCACAGAGGCAAGCCTGCCCAAATGCTAGACGAGGAAGCCACCAACACAACACACCAGCAGAACCGTCCCCCCCGTACCACTCATAAGTTGCTTCAGGTACCCTTCTTTTTCTTACTCCTCATCTCTTCTCTTCTCTTCTCTTCTTTTCTATGTTCGTCTCCCTGCTACCACCAAAACAAGTGCTTCCTTAATTACTTGCAGGTATTAGGAGGCAAAGTTAAAAGAAAAAAGCTGCTGTCTCCTGCTGGCATGGATGTGCGCCCCATGATGCAGATTGTTAGGGGTGCTGTTTTTGGTATCCTCCAGGTACTGTCACCTGCTGGCATGGCAAAGTTAAAACAGCTTTATGTATTATTGTTTCATTTGACCTCCACAAATGCGAACTCCCATAAATTGGCCCTATATTGTGCTATCTCTGTAACTTCACAGTCTGTCTGTGCCTCAGTTAACCAACTAATTAAGCCATTCCACTCCTAGATCTCAGTTATGCCTTTGCCTAGACCTCTGATCATGCAAGCTGTTATTCAATTTGCGCTGTTGACTATTGGTTTTTATATTCCCTTACTTTGGCTAATGTTAATGTGCATTATGCAATTATATGTTAGTCACTAATTAAGATCCAATAACATATAACCAATTTTATAAGTAGGCAATAAAGACATGCATATGCCCATGAGGGCCATACAATGATTGGTCTAACTTGGATTAGAACAATTTCTGGTACCTTGCCTTTGCTTATATGAAGCTGCAATTCTAATATAGTCTGGAAAGAATTTCCTATTTCAAAGATTTTGTACTATTGTTGAAAAATGTTTGTACAGGCTGCTGGAGGTAGACCAGCTTCACTAAGGCCAGGTAGATGGTTAGACTTGTATAGTGGTACTGGTTCTGTGGGAATAGAAGCTATCAGCCGAGGCTGTTCGGAGGTCTGTCTAGTTCAGCGCTGTAATTACTTTTCTGTCATTAGGCCTTTCCATTGGTGCATCATTATTATCGTCAGAATGCACTGATAATTGCTGTGCATAACATGGCACAAATGAAATTTCTTGTTGTATTGGATTATTGATATATATTGGAGTTTTAAACATTTTAATGGGCATACAAGATATATGTGATTGCCTCAATCAATATATATGTCTTGAAAACACAGAACTAGGGAGCAAACTTTCGTGTTCTGTTGTGCATAATTTATTATGCACTGATGGGGCCCCTATGAAAAAGTTAAATGGAATAAATAAAAACTTTAGCTTTTGAGTAGAGTTTCTGATAAAAAAAATAAAAAAATAAAAAACATCTTTCCTCTTGTCAGGCTCATTTTGTAGAGATGGATCCTTGGGTAATATCAGAAGTTTTACAACCAAATTTGACAGCCACTGGATTTCTTGACGTCTCTGTTATCCACATGAAGAGGGTCGAGATTTTCTTAGAAAATGCTGAAAAGTCCCCAGGTATTGTCTTATTTTGCTTAAGATTGTATGCAACTTTTCAGTAAAGTATTGGAACTGAAGAATTGAAGCTCTATCTTCTGGAGTCCCCGCTCAACACTGCTTAGTGCACGATATTATCAACTGTGCACCTTAGCTTCAATTACCATAATGTTGCCTTAATTAGCCTTAAGAAGCTGCATTTTTACACCATGCCTACTTTCACAAAGGAATCAACATAACTTGATTTATTTGAACTCTTCATATTTTATATTTTCTCTGCAGACAAAGATAATAAATTTGATTATATCAGTGTCACACCTCCATATTTGGAGGTAGATTATGCCAAGTTAATGGACCAAATTTCAAGATCTCCATTGCTTGGAGAAGATTGTTTTGTGGTAAGTGCTCATGAAATATAATCTTGCACTTTTGAGATTTGTTTGATATGGCTGATATTTGACTATCATGTTCAGGTAGTAGAGTATCCTTTGAAAACTACAATGCCAGATGCTTGCGGCCATCTTATCAAGGTACATAATTATATAAGCTGCATTTTAACACTTTTTTGGCCTTCTTTTGGCCTTTTTTAACGATGGCAAATAGTGACTGATTTCAAGGGGCGTTTGTATTCCCGACCTTTTATCATTGATTGATGAAGGTAAGTGACATAAATGTGTATTGGAAGTTGGATGGGTGTACATGTAACATTTATGTTAGTGTTGAGCTATACAATTTGTACTTTGGGGACTTGTGGGAGATTATGATTTTTTTTTTTTTTTTTTGCATGTACTTAAAGCATTGCCCTGTACTAAAAGTCTTGTTGATCAAACAAATCATGCAGATAGTAGATAGGCGGTTTGGAAGGACAAATTTGCTGATTTATGGGCCTCAATGGGCAGAGAAAAAGAAGAAAAATGTTTGAATAGTCGATAAAGCCATGCAACCAGAAACTAATACCAAATGAAAGTTGCACTTGCACAATTTTGTCAATGGCTAAAGATAGCACACTGCAACCCTCTTAAAGGACAAATAATATATGATGATTAGATGATGATTGAGGATGATGATAACGCTCCATGTTGAGAGCAGGCTTGAAACCCAAATACACAAAATGGTCCTTTTGAAATAAAAATTTGGGTCGGTCACTATTTTTGCCATGGCAATGGCATATGTGTTGTTTCTATCAAAGTGTTCAAACAGTTCCACTGGGCCCAGTAATTTGGAATTATAATGTGCTGATATAGGCAGGCAGCAATTGGGGTTCCTTGTGTATTGCATGTTGTAATAGATTTGGATTAGTTATTGGATTGATATGACCCCAAGAGCCTTTTGTTAGGTCAGGACTGTTGCAAGTAACAGAAATGATCTATCTAGTAACTGAAGCAGTGAAAAAGGGGGCTTGCGAGAGAAGCAAATATCATCTGCAAGAAAGAAAGGCAAAAGTGAAAAGAAAGAAAAGTATATAACTGCAAGTATACTCAATCAATCCAAATTTCAGGCAGCGGTTGGGACGCTTCTTTCTCTCTCTCTTGGAGAGAATGAACCTGACGCCTGACGGTAGGTGTGGTGTGGAGAGCTGGAATGTAATCGGGAAGCTCTCTCTTACTAATTAATTATAAATGCAATGAAGATCCATCCAAGCTAAGTAGCAACTAGCGATAACATGCCTGTCGAAAGTGCATGCTGTGTTTTTAAATAAAAATATAATAATACTAGTATATATAGCAATTAGCAACTGTAGTTTTAATTGTAAGCTGCCTATGAAGAACAATAATTTCACTATTCCTATCTGATTACTACCTATTTTTTTCTAAAAATTAAGTATACGTATTACTATTACATCACCAGAAGCAATGGCTTTAAACTATTCCTGCATTTGATAGCCGTAGTTAAATTGATTTAAGCTCTTGAATCAATTTTAAGTCACCAAATGGAAGTAATTTAAGGTGTAGTAAGTTAACGCAGCTATATAGGTGTATTAATCTAAATCACTAGTATTTCACATTTTTTACACATAACATTAACTTTACTTCATCTATTTATTCAGTACCACTAATATAAGGTGATTTAACGTTTTACTCCGCTTTAACTTACTACACTTGCCAAACGGGGGGTATGAGTATATAAAGGACACTGCAACCCTCTTAAAGTAATTGGTATTCACACCTATGCATCGAAGATTCTGCGTGGGCCATCAAAGATTCCACATTATTGTAAATGATTATATTAGGACTGGTCTAAGATTCTATATTCTAGTGAATGACCATCTGCCCTAACTTGAGTATTCATATAATGTATTGTCAGGTATTAATATCTATTACGTTGGGGTATTCACACCTTATGTACAAGAGAGTATACTGATGGAGGACATTTAAGGGGGATTTTTTTGGGGACACTTAGCATACCTCTAAAAAATAATAGAGCCAGACTAATATGAAAACGTTAGCATTTCGCTCTGAAAATGTTAACGGTCCAAATTATACTTTGGCATAGCCCGAAAGTTCAATTTATGGTTCCCATTAAATTTATCATATGAAAATGTTAGGGGATACAAAAAATTTTCATTTTTGGATTTTTTTAAGTATTTGATTTGGATTTATTTAAAATCCATATGCAAACAAGCACTATTTTATTAGTATTTTAGAGTCATCTTAAAAAATCCAAAACAAATACTTAAAAAGCTCCAAAAATGGAGGATTTTTGTATCCCCTAGTATTTTCATATGATAAATTTGATGGGAACCATAAATTAAAATTTCGGACATGACAAAGTATAATTTCTACTATTAACATTTTCGGAGCGAAATGCTAACGTTTTCATATTAGTCTAACTCAAAATAATATATAAATACCAGTATATATAGCAATTAGCAACTGTAGTTGTAGGTTTAATTGCAAGCTATGAAGAACATTTATTTCACTATTCCTATCTGATTACACTTTTCTAAAAATTAAGTATACGTATTACATCAGCAGAAGCAGAAGCAATGACCGGCCTTAAACTATCAATTTCAGAAATTAGAAAGAAAACATATAAATACAGCCAAGATCTAAATCAATTACGTACTTGAATCAATCCAATACCAGTAAACAGATTAGTGAAATGTGTATGGTTAGTAATAAGTTATTTGCTTGCTCTATCAACCCGAGGCCGAGTGGTTCGTATAGAATAGAATAGGGGAGTGGGATGGACACAGAAGATCAAGGGTAAAAAATAAGTGAACAGAGAGAGACTCACATCACAACAGATAATAAGAAGCTACAATTTACAATTATATCATATGTTAACAACGACTAATTAAGCCCACCGACAGCAGTCCACCGACAGCTCCCCTCTCTCTCTCTCTCTCTCTGCCTTTTTTTAGTAGTTTAATTTAGTCCATCATGTTGGCTATATCCATATTTCTGCACCCAACCTTGAAACATTACTCAATTCTTTTCTTTGCTTTTCGATCGGCTAGCTGTAACAAAACAAGTTATCTTCTTAATTTCATCATTCATAAACTCAACTCAACTGTGATAACTAATAAGAGATGCTTAATTTCAGTATAAAATGACACTCCCCGGTCGAGGGCCTTTATGCACTTCCTCCTACATAATTTAATTTAATATTTAGAGCATCTTATTCGTTCCTCAATATATATATTGTCAATCATTATTGGAATCTCATCTTATAATATATATATATTACTACTAATTAACCCTTCAATATATTACGTCTCATTTATGAATGGGTTATGATAAATGGATCTATCTGCAAATACTTTACCGTTATACAAACAAACGAGAACCATAAATTATATATGGTCCCAATAAGGAAAAATATAAAAAGAAAGGAAGAATGCACCCTACATCCTTTTATAGATATATAATTTTAGACGGGGTGTAGTATTGTTCCTTACACTGTAGCTACATTGTAAGGAACAGTGCTATAAATATTTTTTTTAAAAGAGACCAACACTATTTGATATCTGATATCCCAGCGATCCAGTTCGCACACAACTAAATGGCAGATACATGAATTCGGTGTTATTCGTACCAAGCAAAAACAACAATAAGAATCATTATATTATGAGTTATGCCGAAATTTGTGAATGACATGAAGCTTCTATAATTGGTAATTATTTATGATATGGAATCACATATTTGATAATTTATTTTAATCTGACATAAGGCTTGCACAAGAAAAAAATTTAAGATAATATCACTAATAAATTCAATTGTATGCAATGAATTTTAAATGCTTCTATTTATTTTTTTTATAAGTTTGATTAATCTTTTCATAAGTTCTTGAATGCAAGCCACTGAATATTAAATTCATGTTACCCAGTTCTTAGTAAATATCATTTGGAAAAATAAATTTAGTCATATTAATTAATAATTTAATAAAATTAATTTAATTTGAATATATTATACGTACGATGGTTTGGGTCACTATATCATAAATTTTTGATAACTTTTCATAGTATATTTATTATAATTAATGTCCAAATAAAGTAGAAGTAGAAATAGAATAATTAAAGCTATATAATTGAAGCCTATAGATAATTAAAATATAGTGATCCAATTTTCGAATACGGATGAGATGAGCCATAGTAGATTTGTTTGGTATCTACAGATGAGGTGAGATGAGAATTGAGAAATTGAGATGGCCTGGCCTGGGCTGGGGACAGACTGGGGAGGCCTCACCTTTCTTTTTGTTCCTTTGTGACGTAAATATAATATGTAATGTAAGAATGTTAATGTGATGTGCTTCAAGTGGAGGGATTAAATAACTATGTTTTTGGTGACTTATCGGTGATCATAAAATTAAATCTTAAATAATTATATTTTAAATTCTTAAATAACAAAACTAATTGATATAATATGGTGTATATATCATATTTTATACATATAAAAAAATTATATCATTTTGATTTTATTCACATATGCATCAAGTATTAAAAAAAAATAAACGATTCAAGTTTTATGATTTTTTCTCCTCTCTTAGTGAATATCGAAGTAATGTTAAACTTTACAATTTTTTTATGTATATATTATTAAGATAATATGAAATACATCTAACGGTTTAGATTTTTTTAATTATGTATAAATAAAAAAATAATATCCATGCTTATTGAATCTCTCCGCGTGCTGAAATATGCACAGCACAGCACAGCCACAGCCACAGGGGTAGATCGATGGCATCGTATGGGGACCGTAATTGCGTATGCGATGAATTGAATATGCATTCCTCTCTCTCTCTCTCTCTCTCTCGTGTTAATTCGGGGGAGGAGAATAATTGACCTTCACCTTCACCATCCGATGATCCATCCGATCGAAAGGAATTACTTACCAGTGATTAGTGAAGTGAAGTGGAGTGGCCACCTTCCTTTACCCACTTTTATTGATTGAAAGAAGAGAGAGACAGAAGTGAGGAAAGCAACAAGGCAACTACCACTCTACCAGAGCCAGAGGCAGAGGCAGAGGCAGAGGCAGACCATATCATATGCATATCAGCATATCATAATCCATAATAGGAGACGAGGGGAGAGGAGGGCAGAGCAGAGCAGAGACTCATAGGCAGCAGCATACCAGCAGCTAGCCGTGACATCTCTCCCCCCCCCCCCCAGCTCCATTCCCCAATTCCATTCTCTTAGCTAGCTAACATGTTCGGCCGCGATCCCTGGGGCGGCCCCCTCGAGATCTCCCATGCCGACTCCGCCACCGACGACGACCGCTCCCGCAACCTCAACGATCTCGACCGCTCCGCCCTCCTCCGCCAGCAGCTCGACGAGACTCAGCAGAGCTGGCTCCTTGCAGGCCCCGGCGATGTCGCCAAGAAGAAGAGCAAGCAGATCGACCTCGGCTGCATGCTCGTCAGCCGCAAGCTCTTCATGTGGACCGTCGGCACTGTGCTCGGAGTGGGGCTGCTCGTCGGCCTCATCATGCTCATCGTGAAGACGGTGCCGCATCACCACAAGCCCCCGCCGCCCCCCGATTCCTACACGCAGGCGCTGCACAAGGCCCTCATGTTCTTCAATGCGCAGCGATGTCAGTCACTCTCTTCTATCACTCTTACTCTCTTACTCTCTTACTCTCTCTTTTCTTTTCTTTAACTGCTTTATTTATTTTATTCGACCGCTGGCTGCTTCCTTTGCGTTGAATTAATCTTGCTTCTTGACTTGTGTCGTCAATCAAGACTCCATTCACCAGATCCACTCCCTCCCAGATCTCATCCTATTTCACACCTTCGCATACTATTAATCAATTTAACATGTGCTGGATCTGTTACAGTGAAATCACCCCTCTCAGATCAGATCTCACTCACTCAATTATATATGTCTACCACTATGTATTATGTTACAATTCATATTCAAATACACTCACATGACATAACAATTATCAATTATGATTTCAATCATCATCAATTCCTTCCTTCACTCATCATCAGTGGTCAACAAATTATATACCAAGCTTTTTTCTTTTCTTTTTGCACATTTTCTACTTCTCTTAATCTCAACTTCCTCTAACTTCTCACAGCCGGCCCAATTCCAAAACACAACAATGTCAGCTGGAGGGGCAATTCCGGCATGAAAGATGGCTTCTCAGACAGCTCCATCAAAAGGAATCTCGTCGGAGGCTACTATGATGCTGGGGATGCCATCAAGTTCAATTTCCCAATGTCATTTGCCATGACCATGCTCAGCTGGAGTGTCATTGAGTACAAAGCCAAATATGAGGCCGCAGGCGAGTTGGATCACGTCAAGGAGATCATCAAATGGGGCACCGATTATCTCTTGAAGACCTTCAACAATTCCGCTGATACCATTGACCGCATTGCTGCTCAGGTATTTTCTTTATCCTTCATTTCTCTGCTGCTACTTAGCCTGTTAGGCATTCAGATCTGAGAGTGATAAGCAGGATCTAGATTGAAACTGACCATTTATTGATTAATGTTAAATAAAAGATGAGTTTCAAGAAGGGATAGATAGTGTGACACATATTTTTTATTAGAGAAATCACATAAATTAGTTTAAAACATACTTTTCTTTTTTTTGCTGAAATAGGTGGGTCAAGGAGACACCTCAAAAGGCCCGGGACCCAATGATCATTACTGCTGGACCCGACCCGAAGACATTGACTATCCAAGACCCGTTTATGAGTGTCACAGTTGCTCTGACTTGGCCAGTGAAATGGCTGCCGCACTAGCAGCTGCCTCAATTGTCTTCAAGGATTCCAAAACCTACTCCGACAAACTGGTACTCTTAACCAACCAGAATCTTTTACATCTTTTTCTGCAGAAGCATAATGTTTTGCAGTACTAATATTACCTTCTGAAATGATGTTTTCATTCTTGTGGACTCTTGTGCCAAATTCACTAATTCCTTTAAGATGGTAAAGAAGATTGAATTTTTTCATTTGCACTGTTAACAGGTTCATGGTGCAAGGACTCTATTCAAGTTTGGCCGTGATCAGCGCGGCAGATACAGTGCTGGAGGGTCTGATCCATCGATCTTTTACAATTCCACTAATTACTATGATGAGTATGTTTGGGGTGGCGCATGGCTCTATTTTGCAACTGGAAACACTTCCTACTTGACTTTAGCCACAACACCTGGCATTGCAAAACATGCCGGTGCATTCTGGGGTGGGCCCGACTATGGTGTTTTCAGTTGGGATAATAAGCTCACTGGCTCTCAGGTAACTTATTCTAATTTAGGTTGCAATATTTAACTTGGGGATTTTAGTCAAAAGAAATGTTATACAAGCACCAATTAAAGGTCATCAGACACAATCTCACTGAAACACTGATGTGTTGTTCATTTATGATTATTTTTTGTTTTTTCCACATCTGAACATTTGAGGGTTAAATGGTAAACTAAAGGGACCAATTTAACTAAGTTGAGTATACATGAGGCTTTCCAATCATCTATCTAACCTGTCTCTAAAAATACATGTATCATTCAGGTTCTTCTTAGTAGGTTGCGGCTCTTCTTGAGCCCAGGTTATCCTTACGAAGAGATACTAAGTACATTCCACAATCAAACTGGAAATGTCATGTGCTCATATCTTCCCATTTTCAAATCATTCAACCGTACTAAAGGTATGCTGTCAGTTTGTTTAGTTTTTTAGTCATTTTCATGAGTTTACCGATCAACAGAAAATATCATGTCATATGAAAGCAATAAATGACCTATAGCTACCCACTACCATGAAAATGAATCTTTATTTCTGGTTCTTTCTTTTTTTCATTTCTTGTTTGAGTTACCTAATTGGATTTAGTTTCCCGTAAGCTTTTTTGTACATCATGTTTTCCCTCACAAATAACACAATATATTTTCACTCAGGTGGTTTAATTCAATTGAACCATGGAAGGCCGCAACCGTTGCAATACGTCGTGAATTCAGCTTTTCTTGCTTCTGTTTATGCTGACTATCTTGATGAAGCTGACACACCAGGATGGTATTGTGGGCCCAATTTCTACTCCACGGATGTTCTTCGTGATTTTGCTAAAACGCAGGTGTGGTTCTTTTATATTTACTTACAGAATATTTCACAACAAAAGCAAAATTGCCCATTCTTAAAGGATGAGAATAACAATGTTTAAACATATAATTTCCCCACACCAACATGGTATTTACCTGGTACTCTTCTTTATCACAGATTGACTATATTCTTGGCAAGAACCCACGAAAAATGAGCTACGTGGTTGGCTATGGCACAAAATATCCCAAACATGTACACCACCGAGGCGCTTCAATCCCTAAGAATGGTGTCAAGTACAGTTGCAAAGGAGGGTGGAAATGGAGAGATTCCAAAAAGCCAAATCCAAACACAATTGTAGGAGCCATGGTTGCAGGTCCAGATAGACATGATGGGTTCAAGGATGTACGTACCAACTACAACTACACTGAACCAACACTGGCCGGCAATGCTGGATTGGTTGCCGCATTGGTTTCTTTGTCAGGTGTGAAAACGGGAATTGACAAGAACACAATATTTTCAGCTGTACCACCAATGTTCCCAACCCCACCGCCCCCGCCAGCTGCGTGGAAACCATGATAGTTGGATGTTTAAATTTTTCTTTCTTTTTTTCTTTTTCTTTTGTTTGTAAGCAATTATAGATTAAATAGTGTGCTATGTAAGACCAAGAGTTGAGTTATTCTTTTACATGGACTTTTGAATTTGATCATGTTCTTGTTCTTTAATTTTTGTATAAGAAACATTATTCGATAATTATAATATAGATCATTTTCTCTGTATATCTACATTTCTATTCTTCAACTGTTATTCAGAAAAAAAAAATAATAAATAAGTACCTCACTGGTAAGTGGTAACATTGGTTCTAATTAAATTCGATGCCAGTAAGAAAGGAACCCAAAGATTTGATTAATTTCTCTGTATATTATTTTATTTCTTCTGTATATTATTTTAATATTGGCATGTAAATTGATAATTAGGCTATAGATGACTTAATTGACCTCATAATTTGGAATAATGCACAAATGGCCCTCGATTATGCTCAAATTGGACCGAGGAGCCAAGGGGGGAGCGAAGATTAAATAAAAATAAGCAAACAGTTGGTATTACTATTACGAATAGAAACAGTAGAAATGCATGCTTACCAGAATTCGGCAGGTAAGATTGCCGAGGCCAAATTATATATAATCGGATGATTAGAAAGAAGACTGAAGATTAGAAAAATGAGATAGTGCTGATGATTAACAATAGTCAATTTTTTGCAAGAAAGAATATGACACATCCCGTCATGAATTATTGAATTGGGCTTTAAAGTTCATATGTACGCTCATACCAGTACCACTACTACCTACTAATGTGGAGATAGAGATGGATCAATGGACTGTGGGCTTTAGAGTTTATACTATATATAATTGATCTTATGGATCCTTTTGTCAGTCTCAGTCTGGGACTCATTATTATATATTATATTGGGCCTCAATATCATCCTTTAGTCACTGTTAGTGTTAGTGAGGCTTATTGCACATGCAATTGTCACCCAAAGCTATTAGCCTATTAAGCTTGTTGTATGCTTCCAATACCTACGTACGGCTTCTTCTCAATATAATCATAATAATTATTATTTTTATCAAACTTGAATGAACTGCAATTAATCATAAACCGCTCAGCTAGTTTAATTAAAAAAAATTAAGAATCATAACCTTATTTTTCCTATATCAGTTGCGCGTTGATTCCCACAAATTAAAGTGGATATGCAATTCGGCGCTTATTACATCATATTCGTCCTCCAAATTTTTTTTCTTGTCTCATATAAATATCTATTTTTGAGGAAGTAGACAATCGCTACTTGATGTAATTATGTACACATACATCAGAAATTTGATGTAGAATTGATCCAATGCATTGATATATATATATGCCAACTGATATATATGCATATATATTCATTTTTTAATTTTAATTGAACACGACTGATCGATATATGTTCATTTTTTTTATCGCGTGATGCATGCATGCTCAAAAAGGTCTATTAATTGCTACACATATTAATATTAACATTAATATAGAAAATTCTACGTTGATACATGACTTCATACCGTATTTGATACCAATACACCGTCCAGTTTATTTTTGGTCTAATATCGGTTCAATTCTAATTTAAACTGAGTAAATAACCATCCCATTTAAATTGCAATCAGATCTATCATGTCTTTTATCTCCTCTCCTCTTCTCTCCGATATATATTTCCTCTTTTATGCCCCTCCATTTCAAATCACTCTCTTTCTCACTTCACTCTTTCTCTCTAACAAAATCCTTCTTCTCTCTGAAATTGCTTCTTTCTCCTCCCACTTCTCTCAATTCCGATCTCTTACTTCCCCTTCTCCCACTCCTCTCGTACTCCTCTACTCTAATCGAAGGAAAGAAGGCAGTGAAGATGCCAACGAGGGAGAAGATCAAAGCAGGTTCATCACAAGCAAATCAAAGAGAAGGATCTGGAGGCAAGAAAGGTAGTCTAATTTGAATATTTCTTTTGTTTCCGAGTTTATTTCTCCTTATTCTAAGTAATCGGAAGATATCAGTTTCATTTTGTGTAATTTTTACAATTTTACTCTTCGAAATTGAAACCCTAGGTTTTCAAATGATCAGATCTGAGAAATCTTCTTGAAATGTTCAAGGAATTGCAATACATAGTTCAATTTAACAAAATTACTTGTGTTTGTACTATTGAATTGTCAGATCTGAGTCATTGTATTCAAGATATTGCGTTGTGTATTCAAACTGTTCTTCACTGTATTCAAGTTATTTCATATTTTCTTCACTGGCATCATTTTTATTCATTGAATATTAACTCAAAAAATATTTTAACAGTGACGATGGCCGAAAGAAGAAGACTAATGCACAATACTCAGAAGCAAAATCTAAGAGAAGGATCAGGAGTGAAAAATGGTATAATTTGAATATTTCTTATGTTTTAGAGTTGATTTCTCCTTTTTTCTAAGTACTCAGAAGATATTCGGTTTGATTTTGTATGATTTTTGCAAATTTCTCTTTAAAACCGAAATCCTAAATTTTCAAATGATCAAATCTTAGTGATCTTCTTGAAATGTTCAAGTAATTTAAATGATGTTCAATTGTATAAAATGACTTGTGTTTGTAATATTCAAATATCAAATTTGACTAATCATCATTGTATTCAAGTTATATCAATGAGAATTCAAGTTATGTCAGTATTCAAGTTATAGCAGTCAGTGTTCAAACTGAATATTATGTCAATATTCAAGTTTTATTAGTAAATATTCAAGTTATACCAATGAGAATTCAAGTTATGTCTGTATTCAAGTTATAACAGTTAGTGTTCAAGCTGAAAATTATGTCAGTATTCAAGTTTTAATAGCAAATGTTCAAGTTATACCAATGAGTAGATAAGTTATGTCAGTATTCAAGTTATAGCAGTCAGTGTTCAAGCTAAAAATTATGTCAGTATTCAAGTTTTAGTAGCAAATGTTGAAGTTATACCAATAAGTATTCAAGTTATACCAATGAGAATTCAAGTTATGTCAGCATTCAAGTTATTGCAGTCAGTGTTCAAGCTGAAAATTATGTCAGCATTCAAGTTTTAGTAGCAAATTCAAGTTATACCAATGAGTATTCAAGTTATGTGTATTGTGGTGTTACTGATAATAAGTTGCTGCATTATTCATAAATAGTTTTTTTGTCAGTATTCAAATTATCATTTTAAGTATTCAAGTTTTACTTGAAAATATTCAAGTTACACCATGAAGTATTCAATATTGTTGTTACTAACTTGTAAACTTTCTTTGTTTTTTCTTTATGCAGAAAGTTTGCTGAGATCAAGATATGAAGTTTAGTTCAATTTTTAGTTTTAGTAGAATTGAAATTGTTTGTTTTTGTTGTGTTGAATGTTTTTTGTGTTGATTTGTTAGTTATTAATTGAAATTTTTATTGAAATCATGTTTCTTGTTAAATGTTTGACCGGTCAACTATTTTGGTATCAAATATGATATCAACTATGATATCACCATATCCGGACCCTATTAATATTAGAGCAGCAAGTTAATTAAAAGATGTAGTAGATATCTGGATCGAGCATCATATCTGATCTGATGCTTGAACGAAGTAAACACTAAACATACATGTGGAGAGCACGTTGGTTCAAGTTATCGAATAGAGAAAGTATCCATCTCCACCGTACATGCTGATGTTATGGGCATATTCCTTGCTTCCTAAAATACGGGTCGCTTCATCCATGATCCATGATCCATGATCCATGTGCTCCATAAAATATAAAAGTCTGCATAGTTTTTGGCTTTTGTTTTTTTTTTTTTAATATATAGAGAACCTAGCTAGGACCCATATTCATTAATTAATATATGATATATCAGTCTATCAGGAACGCATGCAATCAGAAAATTATTAATTCCATCTTCGTTACTTAATCAATCAATTAATAAATATATAAAGAATGAGGGAAAATTAACAATTAATATATATATCTAGCTGATGCATGTTTGTTATGTCAAGTAAATTATGAAATATATATATATATATATATATATATATATATATATATATATATATATCTTCCGTGAATTTCAAAGTGTATGCAATATCTGAAGGTAGTATATATATATAGTCTCATGTAGTGTTGATTATATTATATTATGAAGCAAATATTTATAGGTAATTTTTAAATAATTATAAATTAATTAAATTATAAATGGTCCAGTGCAAAAATTAGATAAAGAAGATGGAAAACGTACAGAATTTAATTTGTTAGTGCCCTCAATATGTAATGCTAGCTAACTGAATATTAATATTAATGTTCCTTTTTAAAATAACGCACACTTATCATCTCGTACGTTGAGAGGGAGATAATACGCAACAGAATAGCATACAATTGGCATGGATCTGAATCCGTTGCTTTTTTTGGAAAAGAAAAGCAGGCCGTGCTTTTCTTGATCCGATGGTTGAGAAACACCAAAGTACTTTGAGATTAGTGCAGCAAATACTGAAGTACTTTGAGATCCATGCAGAAACCGATTATGACCGTCCGATCGGAAAAGCAGACTCTGATCAAATTGGCATGTGTACGTGGCATGCAATTAATAATTAAAAAGATTTGAGAAGATTTGATGAATATTAATTAATTGATAGCTAACTAGGCAATATTACGTTGACTGGATCGAGGGAATTAAATAAATTAAAAGTCGTGGCTGATGCTTGCCAGCATTAGAGAATTTTAATCAATTTAATTTTGAATGAATCATTAATTAATTAATTAGTTGCATTGGGGATTCCGCGGGTTTTCCAGAACTACTAGTGATTTGACCATGATCAATCGCTTCTTTCTTTCTTTCTTCCTTAATTTCTTTTTAAATGACGGATCATCACCATCATTCATTCATTCATCACCAACCAAATCCATATATATATCAATCAGAGTACTACTGCAACTGCAATTCCATCATATTCTCACAAGTTAATTACTTCTGATCAGTTATCCCTAGCTTCCAGACCCAACAATTAAATTAAATTCAAATAATGGCAGCAGCGACGGTAGTGGTGGTGGGCGGAGGAATCGCCGGAGCATTTCTCTGCAAGACCATGCAATCCCATGCCCATGTCGTACTCATTGAACCGTATGTCATCCGTTACCTCCCTCCCTCTCTCAACTTTATTATATAATTTCTATTTCAAATCTTAATTCCTCTATATAATTAATTTCATCATATTAAGAGTACAGTCCATCAACAAGCTAAGCACATTCATTCATATGTCTCTTACTATATATGCATGTAACTGTTTATTTGTAGAAAAGACTACTTAGAGATCCCCTACGCTGAACTCCGATGCAAGGTCCAACCTTCCTTTGCTGAGAAATCACTCATTAAGCACACCGATTACCTATCCAATGTGCGCATTCTCAATCGCCGTGCAACCGCAGTTACTCACAATGAAGTTCTTATCGATGATGGCACCTCTGTACCTTATGACTATCTTGTCATTGCAACCGGCCACCTCGATTCTCCTACAACACTTAAAAATCACAGGATCGACGAGTTCAAACGAGGTTAGTTTCTACATAATGGTCGTTTATACATGTAATATACATATAAAATATATAATTCGCTAATACTTGGCTTGCAACAAACTAAATTTGCGTACGCATGCAGACAAACAAAAGATAGAATCCTCCCAATCAATTCTGCTAGTGGGAGGTGGGCCAACGGGTGTTGAGCTGGCCGGAGAGATCGTGACAGACTATCCTGGCAAGAAGGTCACTCTGGTACACAAAGGGCCAAGGCTGCTTGAATTTGTTGGAGAGAAGGCCTCAAGAGATGCACTAGATTGGCTAGTCTCTAAGAACGTAGATGTGTTATTGAACCAAACTGTTGATGTAACAAGCTCGGAGGCATCCCGTGGAACGTACACCACCTCAGGTGGCCAACAAATTAGAGCCGACTGCCGTTTCGTGTGTGTGGGCGCACGAATTGGCTCCGCTTGGTTGACTGATTCAGTTTTGAAGGAAGCATTGGATGCTAAGGGCCGGCTCATGGTGGACAAGTACTTGCGGGTTAAAGGGTCTCAAACCATTTTTGCGGCTGGAGATATTACTGATATTCCGGTAATTAATTCTGGTGACTTCATTTGTTTGCTTAATTTGGTTCCTTCTTTTTTAAAGTAACAGGTAACAGATAACAGATGGATGCATGGTGTCCAACATTAGCATTAGCAGCTGAGATGACATATTTGGGATAACAACTTCACAAATACTAGTGCTTAATTATAATCGGTTGGCTATATATATGTTGTTGGTCAGGAAATTTTGCCTAGAAGCTTCTTAATAATCCATAAAAAATGAATCTATTTAGGCATCCGAATTTAAGCACTTCCGGCCTGTATTTTATCCCAAATGGATGGCAGCAGCTGCCAAACCTTACTTCCCTCTATGTTATTTTTTCTCATTCGTATATATATATATGATAATAGGAAATGAAGCAAGGGTACCTTGCCCAAGAACATGCAATGGTGATAGCAAAGAATATCAAGCTTCTCATTGATGGATGTAGCGAGAGCGAATTGGTTGCATATAAGGCAAAGTTTTCTGGCAAGCTGGCACTCATTTCTTTGGGAAGATATCACGGGGTGGCGCAACTTCCCTGGTTCTCCTTCTCAACTACTGGTAGGCTGCCTGGTGTTGTTAAATCTAGGGACCTCTTCATCGGAAAAGTTAGAAAAGAACTAGGCTTGAAAGCATAATAATTTAAAATCGACGACCTTGCATGCACTGTACTCTTGCCAAAAGAATATTTCAATGTATCATCCAATTTTTTTTTTTCCATCATTTATGTAATAAGTAATTAAGTATGATGCTTACTCGTACATGATTGATATATGTTTAGTCTTTATATATCTTCTATATATTGATTTTATGAACATTTTGTTACGTTGTTGTCTCTGCTCAAAATTAAACAGATGGTTTTTGGAATTTTATTAATCATCTAGGGGTAGCACTAGCACATGAGGAGCGTCATGGAAACTTGAAAACCTGATTGCATGAAGGTGCTTTATTTTTTATATATAGACATGTTTTTGCCAGATTTGTTGTTTGCTTGTCTGGTTGAGCGTCGTCCAGTATATACTATATAGAAGATGATCATATATATATATTGATCAATCCCCCACTGATTTGTTTCTCTTAATTCGTTTCGTTGTCACTTATATGTCGACTTATCACATTGTAATTAAGCACTAGTATTTGTGAAGTTGTTACCCCAAATATGTCGACTTAATTCGTCATTTTCTTAGAGTTGTCTTTTTTTTTTTTTTTTTTTTTTGATGAAGCATAGAGTAAGTTGTCCTTATATCTATAAATGTTTGTGCGTTGAATTAATGGCGGGCAGAGTCTCGATAGAACTTCACGAATATATCTAGCTACTCGCATTAAAGTTTCATAATTAAATAGCCAAGAATATATATATATAAATAAATATTAAATTGAAGAAGGAAATGAAGTTTAAAAAACCGATCGAGCTTAATTTGAGACTGTGCATGCAGCGGTCAACGTAACAGACCATTCTGAGAGATGTACAGTGATGTATGGCTTGGCTTGGCTTGGGCAGCTGGAATGCTGGATGGAGGACGTCCGGCAGTATTATTGACACGCGTTATCGTTTTTCTTCCCTACATTTACTTCTCTCAACTTACCTTACGTTACGTTACCAGCTCCCTCCCACCCACGGATCCATCATCCATCCATCGAGCATTTGCTAGCTTGGCTGTATAAAAGACCCCCGGACACCATGCCATGCCCCTTGAACCTAGCTATAGCTAGCTAGCCCTTCAACTTCAAGTTTCTATTTTCCTTCTAACAAATTATATATATATTTAAGAGAACTGATCGAGATTGATCAGATATGGCTGTCATGTCATGCTGCTACTGCTTCCTCCTCCTAACACTACTACTCCTAGCTCATGCCACCACCCCTGCATCTGCCGCCCGCCACCTCACCTCCCAACAGCCACTCATTCCCAACACTCACACTAAGTCCATAGCCACCACAGAGCAATCAATAACCAACCCAAATCACCCTACCAATTCTCCAAACTCACCTGCACTTGATGACCAAAAGAATTTTCTCACCTATGGAGGAGTCGGAGGCTGGGCCGGCGCTGCTGGAGCTGCTGGAGTTGCTGGTCTCGGTGGTGTTGCTGGTGGGGTAGGCGGTATTGCTGGTGTCGGTGGCATGGCCGGTGTCGGCGGCTTAGGAGGCGTAGGTGGAGTTGGCGGTTTAGGAGGTTTAGGTGGTGTAGGCGGAGGAGGAGTTGGCGGATTGGGTGGCGGTGTGGGTGGCATGGGAGGTATGGGTGGCTTGGGAGGTGGCACAGGAGGGTTGGGTGGTGTTGGCAGTGGCGATTTAGGAGGTCTCGGTGGTGGTCCTGGTGCCAGAGTTATCCATCCTTAGTTAAGTAGCTAGAAAATTAAATATTTAGCGTGCTTAGTAATTAATTAGGGCTATATATGAAGTTGCATGTGTTGGTTTGATGCGTGTGGCCTTAATTAATAATTAGTGGTAGTTTTTAAGGGTACGTTTTATGCATAAATCTAGCTAGTTAATTATTAGTTATGTAATGGAGATGATTATGCATGCTTATTAGGGTTTAATTGAAGTATGTGTGTTTTGTTTGTCACTGGTACGTAGGTGGTAGCATTTTGTATCTCATCAAGTTCAACATGCATGCATGTTGTTAATTTGTAACTGGTAGTCTAATTTCTTTCTTGCTTACATGCATGCAGCATGCTTTCTTTGTTGGCGTCTGTTGTCTTAATTCTTAATTAGCATCTTGGGGGGCTTCTTTTAATTACCCCTAGCTAGCCTGTTCCTTTTTTAATTTCTACTAAAAAAAATAGATTAACTTTCTTTTACTATATTTCATCAATCGCCATTAAATGTTTTCATTTCATCAATAAAATAAATAAATATTTCGAAAATTGACCTGATGGCTGAGTAAGACCTTAAAAGGTAGGTCTCAAATTCAATCAGAATGAGGCCCATACCCATATGATATAGCCCAGTCCAGTATAGTAATTACTAGTTAGACAAGGACTAAGGTCAAGGTGAGAGAATAGAGATCCATATATAACATCTTATAATAATAATAATAATAATAATGCATATTTTTGGAAGAAGTAAGGTAGTTGCATACTTGATTCATTGACAGAAATTAAGATTCATATATGTACAAAAGAAGAAAAAAAAAAATAAATAAAAACAGAAAAGTAAAATGAGCTTCTGTATTCCCACTTCACTTGGTAAGCTTATTCATGTAATCACAAATATGAAATATGTATACCATACCATGTGACTGTGTGAGGGGTGAGGGTGAGGGTGAGGGTGAGGGTGAGGCTTAATCCTCTCTTTTGCTCAAATGTAATGTACTACGTATCCCGGCCCAATTGTAAACGTCCGACAGGAATGTTAGTCCCTTGAGAATTCTCTGGTTCTTTGCCTAACGCTAGCTAGCTCCTACAAAAATTATTCTCTTCCGTTCTTTCTACGTTGTTGCTATCGATCATATCCACTTTTACATAATTCATGAGTCAAAACTCATAATTGGCTGATTCCTGTCATATGGGTATGAATTAATTCCCTATACAAGTTGTTTAAACGACAAAACATCGATACCAATCTTTTGATGCGTGTTTTGGTAGTCGACTTAATGCCACTAATTGCTAATTAAGCCGATCGATATTTACCGAATAGATACATACATTATTAGAGGTATGTGGTCAGAAAGAACATGCATCGTGTGAAATTGGATTTGATTGTGACCGTCCGATATCTGCAGTACCATTAAAAAGGAGCCCAACAGATCTTACAAATCCAAAGTTCATCCACTCAATTTTTCTCTTGGGAATGAAAGCCACACACAACAAAAAAAAAAAAAAAAAAAAAAAAAAAAAAAAATTCAAATATCAGTCTCATATGTGCATCTTTTTTTCTTTTTTTCTAATTAGAGATATTTAATTTATCAATAGAATTAAAAAAAGTTAGAATAAATATTAAAAGAATAATTAAACTGACCATTGTATGCGTAAACATGAATGACACCCTTGGACTTGGTACCATTTAATTAGCATGTAAGTGCGTAAATCCACCGGTATAGTACTTCGATTTCCAAGAGAAACACTAAATATACTGGTTTTAACCTAATTACTACTCTAGACTAAAGATGTTGGTGGCATTTGAAATTAAACAAAGTGATGCAGATTGCGTCAGGGGTAATATATACGGAAATACCTTCTCTCCACACGGTCAAACGATACATCGATCCATCGTTGAAAATGATCCACTCACTGGACGAAACGGTGGCCCTTCGCGATATGCTGGAAAACACAGTTGGCTTGTTATTAATCCCCCGTCATCGTCTTTGCCGCTGCTCCCGCGCCATCCTCACTTCCCCCCTCCTCCCACCGCGCCGTCCTCCGCGCCACTTCCCACCTCCCCCTCCCCGCCCTCCCCTCCCCACCTCTCCGCCCTCCTCTCCTTAGGCTGCTGCTCCCGCCTCACTGCTTCCTCCCTATTCAGCGCTCTCTCCATCCGCCTGCTTTCCACCCACAACCCCACCGTTGAATTCCACAGAACAAAAATACTAGACTGTTACAAACTTTCTTACAGATTGTTACTAAAATTTGCTTGTTTGTTACCATTTGATAACATATTGTTACCAAATTTGGGTGAAACGAGCTGTTACCCCCCATTACAAAACTTGGAAATGTTCTATAAGTGTTACATACCTGGAAACAGTAGTTACTAAAAAACTAATTTTTGTTATTAAAAAACTAATTCTTGTTACCAAAAAATAGTAGTAACTGTGACCCACCCGCCCCCAGCCCCCAGCCCCCCGCCGCCCCTCCTCTTTCTCCGTCCGCCAGCACCAACCCCCGCCGCACCCCCCTCCAGCCCCTCGCCGCCTTGAGCCCCCCGCAGCCCCTAACCCCCAACCCTCGCACCCCTCCTCTTTCTCCTGTGGGCAGGATGTAAATTTCAAAAAAAGAGGCGTTCAACGTGGATTTGACGAGGTGATGTGGATTCAATTCTGCGATGAGTTGGATGCCAGCGTCGACTCTATGGTGCTATGAACAAAAATTCTATGGACAGTAGGTCGTGCTCTAATATATATGGTTTTGGACTCGGGCTAGTCCATGGCCTAAGTGATTGGACGTTTTCTGAAACACATTGATATGTTGTGGTATTTCGGCCATAACTTTATCAATACATGCTCAACTGAGGTGACTCATAGAAAGATAGAGAAATGGATTACAACTTTTATATTTTGAGTTTTCTCATAATCGGAAGGCATCCCAGTCAAAATGGCAAATTAATACGGTATAGTCATTCTGACAGCATTTAAGTTAATTAATTGTGTTTAGCATTTTGAGGAGTCAAAAGATAGGTAATGTTTATTTGGTATGAGTTGGGTTTTTCTCACGGTCTCAATACTTTTAGATTATTTTATCTTTCTAGGGTTTTGTTTTCTTTCTATTTAAGATAGTCGTCGTGTCTTTTGGCGGACAACAGTTATTTTTGTATCAATTAATCTAGAAAATGAGATTGTGTAATCTCAAAAAAATCTCTCTTTTCCGTACTTTTTTCATTATTTTTTTCTACCGTTCGTGTATCACAAAGTAATAAAACTAAAATAGACTTGGAATGTAAATCAACTTACTAGTGGGGTTTTGCATACCTAGTGAGGCTATTGTACCTGAGTGAGGCTATTGCATAACTATAATAGCCTCACTCTACCTGAGTGAGGCTATTGTACTATTAATAGTACAGATTGACCCGTAATATTGGCCGTATCTCCAATTTCAAAATATTAATAATCGATCTGAACCGTTCATTATGATCTTCATATCCAATTTAATTTGTAAACTAAATTTTAAAATTTTCAGTAACTTTTTACTATTTTAAAGATAATTTCAAAAGTCACTTGATTAAAACATTATGAGCCATTTAAATATGTGACATTTTAAAATATCTAATAAAATACTAAACAAATTCCAAAAAATATAAAATTTGGTTTACAAGTAAAATTGTATATGAAGGCTATAATGAACTGTTTGGATCGATTATTAATATTTTGAAATTAGAGATATAAGTCAATAGTACGGAGCAATATGTACTATTAATAGTATAATAGCCTCACTCTACCTAATAACTAGTAAATTAATGCTATAGACTACACTTTTACTTGTGATATGTGAGGGGTTTGTTCTTAGTGTTGTTCATAAACAATAACTACTTCACGAGTTAAGTACCTCACCTTACCGATTTGGACCCTTTAATCTATAAATTAGAAAGAGGGGTAACTCTTCAAGCACCTCAACTATGCCACATCATCAATATTATTAACCATTGATGTTGTTTAAATCTCTTCATCTACTTTGATCCAATACTTTATATATATTATCTGTCCCCATTTAATAAAATGATATGATATGTCTAAGACAAAATTTAATCATTAAATAGTCCAACATTTATGTGCTATTATTTATAAATTACACATCATCATCATCATCATTATTATTCACATCAAAAATTTTAAAACTATGTTTAATTTCTTTTAAATAAATATTTTTATTTTATATACTTTATTATTTTTTTGTTATCATATTTCGGGGCGAAGCCCGAATTACAGCTCTAGTTACTGAAATGACTTAATTCAAATAAGGGCCAATAATTCTTAGTATATGCTTACTATCCATGTGGATTGTAGTCTTGATTAATGAAATAAAGGGCGGTGATTTGGTTATAACTATTCTTTGTGACAACTGTGATAAGGGATTCTTAAATAAATATAAATAAAGTTAATAAAATAGAAAATGTTGTACAAACATATTATGAAGTATGAAGTTCATATATTGATTATGTTTCAAACTTTAACTAATTTGAATATCGTTTGATACTCCATCTAAACTCATCAAAATTTTGTAAGTTGATAAATGAAAATGTTGTTATTAATCTCTATTATTAATTAAATGTAGTTATTAATCTCTATTATTAATTAGTGGAGATGAGGCAACAAATTATATGGATGCCAAACTTTCTGTCTTAATTGCACCATTGCCTAAGCAGTTAAATTAATTTTACAGATACCCAAATCAAAGGACACAAGTTGTATTTGCGCCCTTTAGACTCATATTTATTTGCCCACCTATGTCTATTGCTTGTGTAACTTGACTGTTTAAACAGTACAAGAAGAGGTTAATGGACGCAAGTTGGATTCACGCCTTTAAGTTTAGGTATTAGTGAAAATAACTTAAATATTTATACAGCCGTAGAGATAAAATCAATAGTTTGGTTGGGTATTTATGAAATTTTTCCAAGGAAAGAAAGGCAAGAGAGAGAGAAGTCAGAAATCAGAATTCCATATGATATCAGGCCATCGGGGGCCTTTACTAGCTAGCGCTAGGGTTTTACCTTTCTTTTACGGCTCACTCCTCCATCCCCTTCCCCCCTTCCGCCTTCAGCCTTCCCCCTTCCCCCCTTCCCCCCTCCCCTCTCCTCAGGAGTACGATACGACGCTTCATCCATGGATAGGTACCAGCGGGTGGAGCGGCCGCGCCCTGAATCGGTGATCCTGGAGAACGAGGTCCGAATCACTACGCAGGGCATGATCCGCAACTATGTCAACTACGCCGCAACGCTGCTCCAGGTAGGTACTCAATTACCTGCTACTCTTTTTCTTCCAAGCATATCATTCTCATTCAGTGATTCTGATTCTGCTATCTATAAGCAATCAGGACAAGCGCCTCCCCCAGATCGTCCTCAAGGCCATGGGCCAGGCCATCAGCAAGTCTGTCGCCGTCGCTGAGATCCTCAAGAAGCGCATCCCCGCCCTCCATCAGGACACCGCCATCAGCTCCCTCTCCATCACCGACGTCTGGGAGCCCATCGAGGAGGGCCTTGTTCCGTAACTCACTTCTTTCTCTCCTAATTCTAATTAATCCCAATAATGTGCCTTGCCTTCCTTACATTCTTAATTACCTGCATGCAGCCTCGAGATGACCCGCCATGTCTCCATCATCTCCATCTCCCTCTCCACCACCCAGCTCGACATCCACTCCCCTGGGTACCTATTCTTCCCCTCCTATCTATCTCATGCTATTTATTAAAAAAATCAATAGATACATTCACTCTTACTTCCTTTGCAGCTATCAGCCACCAGAGTTTGACGACCGCCCTCAGCCTCAGCCAAGGCAACAGCAGAGGTACCAACAGCCACAACAACCCCGTCAACCCAGACAGCCACACTATGACTACCATGAGGGTACCCTTTTTCTACTTCACTTTCCTCCCACTATATCACCGTCTCTGCATCTTATCATTCTCTACTTACCCCCATTTGCACACTTTAACAAATGTTATTTAGTTTAATGCAGCTTCTTCTAAGTTCAAGTTCCTTTTTTTCCTTTTCCCCCTTCGATAGATCCATATGGCCAAGAAAGAGGAAGGGGAAGGGGGTGGGGGCGAGGCCAAGGGCGAGGAAGAGGTAGAGGAGGGAGAGGTTGGGGTAGGGGAGGCTATGCTGGGTACAGCAACAACCAAGGAGGCTATGGTGGCTATGGCAACAGCCAAGGTGGATACAGCAACAACCAAGGCCAAGGTGGTGGATATAGAAACAATCAAAGAGCGTATGCTGGATATGGCCACAGCAATCAAGGGAGATATGGTGTCGCTGGAGCTGGCGGTCGTGGCAGTTATGGCCCTAATCAAGGTTGGCCTTTTCTCTCCTGTTTATTTTTTTAATTTTCTAAAGGGGAAAAGAATTACCAGTTGGATGGCAGAAATGCTTGGTTGTGTATAATTATTACCCATTAGTATGTCATTTCTTATTTCCGTCTTTATAGATATTGTATTGAGATGTGCCAAACTTGGACGGAAAAATGCTCCTGTGGAAATGAAAATTCTGCTATAATTAAAAAAATTCTGTTCAGGAGGAATCAATCATAAATAATTGAACATGTGTAATTCAGAACCAAGTTTAGACTGATGCTCCGTTACTAGCCTGTAAGGTAAGTATTTCTTTGCTGTATTGTAGAAAATGATGGCTATAATGCGGGCCGGGGAGGTGGTATGCGAGGCAGAGGAAATTGGGGCTATCGAGGTATTTTGTATTTTTGTTAGTAAAGTATTGAAGTCATGTAGTTGCATAGGTACTATAGGAGTCACAAGTGGGCAAGTCTGCTACCTTATTTTCCATGAAGAATAAACCAAGTCCTCAATTAACCAGATGACCTTAAACTGAACCTTAAACTGGGAAATTTACCTCCAGTTCAAGTCAAATTCTTCATTAACTGTGTAATCAGCCATCTAAGGTAATCATTGTATTAATTTTATTGCTGATGGAACTAACACCAAACGAGTCAATGAGAAACAATAAATAAATTGGTAACTTGATAGTGTTAGCTGGTGCAGCATGAGCTGGCTGGTGCTTGAACCGTGGTTCTAGCCCTCTAATCTAACCTTTCTTACCAATAGTATTAACAAAAGATCCTTATTACTACTTTGAAGGGGGGTATGATAGAGGAAGAGGTGGAGGTGGTCCTGGAGGCAGAGGGTACAACCGTGGAAGGGGACGCATGGGTGGTGGGCCTGGCCGTGCTAGGGACGAGCAAGCATAAAGCACTACTCTGTATGCTTTGAATGAAGGATGAGCTTTTGGGGCTCTCTATGTTTTATATTTCTTTTGATGAGAGGCAGGGTCTTGCAATATTGTATCTTCCTTTGTGCTGCTGTTGCCTGTTGGTAGTGGGAATGATGTAATTTTTGCTGTCTGATATTACACTATTGCCGACCCAATTAATCGTTAATTCGCTCATTCCACTGTATGATCTCATGGAGTGTTTCTGTGTTTGCATTGTATCTCATTTGATTACTTAATAGAGTTAATCGGTACATATGGGATTATTTTGCTATGATTGAAGACCAGGTTCCTCTGACAGCTCCAAGGAAAGTGTTTGCAAAGTGCTATATTTCAGTACCATATCTCCTAAACTACAGCTCAAATAGCTGATTCAAGTTGTTCACCATAATTTTCATATTAAAACTTAGTTGCAACCCAAATTTTACTATTTTTTCTAACTTTTTTTTTTTTTTGAAAAATAACTCTTTTTATGCACAAATATTTGTACATTTTTAATATAACTTTCAAAAATAAATTTATCTAAAGAATTCAAAAAATAGAAAAGTTTGACAAGCAACTAGGTTCAATTTGTAGATCAATGATGATCAATTTGGACGAGTCATTTCAAACAATTTTTGCAGTGTCAAATCACAATAGTCCAATGTGTAATGTCTGGTTGAAACCTGTCCGATATATTTGCGCACTCTGGACTATATATATATAGAGGAGGGATGCATTGACAATGTTTAAAATGACAATCTTGACAATCAAGATTTTAAAAAAATTTGTAAAAATAGTTAAAAATTCTTAAAAATAGAAAAAAGTTTATAGAGATATTGTTTAACTTATAGATTGATTATGTTTCAAATTATATTCAATTTAAGTGACATTTGATAGCTCTTTAAAGCTCGTTAAATTTCAACCGTTAAAAAATGTATAAAATTTTGATAAACCATCAAACGATGTTCAAATTGATTGAAATTTACAACACTATTAATCTATAAGTTAAAGAATACATCCATAAAAGTTTTTTCATTTTTGAGATTTTTTATGAATTATTACAATTTTTTTAAAATCTTGATTGTCAAGATTATCATTATAAACATTGTCAATGGATCCCTCCTCACATATATATATATATAGTAAAACTATGGTGCTCCTAGGAGCAGGGAGGCCTCTCGTGCTCCTAACTCAAAAATCATATTAAACCATCTCGAAATTTCGATTTATGGGTCTCATTAAATTCTTTATATCAAAATATCATAGGATACAAAAATTTTTCATTTTTTTGAGATTTTTAAGTATTTGTTTTGTATTTTTTAAAGATGACATAGTTTTATACATTATTTATTATTATTTTGAGGTCATTCTAAAAAATTTTAAAACATAAACTTAAGAAACTAAAAAATGTAAAATTTTTGTATTCTAAGAGATTTTCATATAAGAATTTAATGAGAATGACAAATCAAAATTTCATAATGGTTTAGTATGATTTTGAGTTAGGAGCACGGGAGGCCTCTGTACTTTTAGGAGCACACTAGATTTACTATATATATATATATATATATATATATATATTTTTATATTCATCAATCATCAGTTTAATATCCTATTTAAAATATTCCAAATTTTGTATTCAGATTCAAAAGAATTAAAACATTTACATATACATATTTTATCACAATCGAACTGGGTCCGATCCTCGTGTAATTCTGTAGGCCCTCTTTTACAGCGTATTGTAGCACAGAGATATATATCAATGCTGATGTTGCCCATCACATGCGCCGATGTGAAATGGAGTGATAGAAATAACATTTGCTGTTTTGAAACAAAAAGAAAAAACAGATTGTAACAAAACAATACCAAAATGGCTAAGGCAAGATTACAAAGAGATTCAGTCTATAAAAGACTTAAAACTACATAACAAAATTTCTCCCACATGAATCCATGATGGGAATCAAACCCTATTTGCACAACAAATTTGATAGGCCCCGTTAATTTCTCTTTCTGTGGGGCTGTTTCAGAACTTTGTGATGCAACCATCAGCATAAATCATCAAAAGTGTATCAGGTGCCATATACATGTTTATGGACTGGAGGTGCTTCAAATGTCTTAACAACATCCATCCATTTTTTCTCGATTAATAATAAAGAGCCTTCAGATAGGTGGCTGACAAACAGTACTGGGTGATCGAATGCATAAAAATCAAAGTTCTTGCATTGTCTTGAGTTTTCTTCACTAGTGATATTCTTCCTTCTGCGTTTTCGCTCTAAATTCAACTTTGTCGGTTTGGTGGTGCCAATTTTGTCTAATGATAGCTCCATGCTAGCTATTTTATCCTTGTCCTTGATGACCGCATCGACTGGCATGCTGAAGTCAATGAAGCACATTGCCCTGAAAAGCACGCATATAAATAATATGATGCCCACAACTCTACTTTTATTTCACAGTACCCTAACACCCAGATTCAAGTCCTCAGGATTTGGGTTTCCATACAGCCTATTGTGGTGCTTAATTAACCATATTAATCAAGAACAACTGAGGCCTCATTTCACACTCGAGTGTTGACTGAGGCTCACGATCATAAAAGCAGTTAGGCTTAGTTAAGGTAGTCCCTAATTTTCTTGCTTCATTTGTCCAGTGTTCTATTGTGATATTAGACTAAATTAACTGAGGCTTGATTCAGGAACTAGATAATTAAGGTTTAACTAACGGTAAGTATACTAGAAAGACAAATGTAATGAAGATTCTTCAAGCTCTACAGAATGACAAGCAATATAGAGAGAAGGACAGCAAGCAAACACACTCCCAAAACCACCTATCAATGATCACTACAGATTTGATAAAGCATACAACTTTTAAAGCTACCTTGAGCTATAGACGATGACTGAAGAATGTGTATGTGAGAAGCGGGGAGGGAAGACGAGGCCAATAACCTCACCAGGAAACTCTCGGAATCTCCTGGGTAGGTGGTGTGTATGCCGCCTTGACCACTCTCCCAGCTGCTTTGCCTCCACATCAAGGACATAAACTTCATTCCCTGATGTTGTAACAACAAGCACATTGCTAGTTCCAGGCACAAAACCCCCTGCTGTAACTGATGCATCATTCATCCTGTGCACATACCAGTGTTGCCTGCACAATAACATAAAGAAAAAATATTAAAGATCAACTATTTTAATATTTGTCCATCCTTTCTAAATGCAGGGGTAAAAGAACACAAAGATTAACAGCTCTGAGCACTTTCAATGTTTGACAACAAAAATATAGCTTAGCAATGAGAGTAAAATGATACAGCACAGGCTTCTCTGTGCTCTTAACTTAAAAATGTCCTAAGAGAAATATTTAAGCTGTTTATGCTTTGAAACTTTCAAGTATGGCATCCATAAATTGTTAAGTTGCTTTCATATCAGTTGATATGTTATGTTTTCTCATAATTAACCACATTGCTTCAAATTACAAGTGCCACAGAGGCCCTTAAACAAGGTTACGTTAGCAAGCAACTACAATTTTAATATAGATATATAACATGTCTTTTATAACTTACCTTTGTGTTTCTAGATTAAATACATAAATATCCCCAAAACAATTAGTCGCTGCCAGCCATTGTCCATCACAACTTGTGAACATTTTGGTCACAGGTGATTCACTAACTGTAGAATACATATCATCGGCCTTTCTTTGAAGATTGAAGGTGCCAATAATTTCTGATTTCCTAACATCAACTACCTGTTTAAGCCAACAAAAGGTAAAGGCACTTAATAAACTTAATTTAAAACTCCATTCAAATTTAAAGGATTATAAAAATGAAATATGAGAAATGAATCTATTTTCCTTGTTTTCTGGGAGCATAAGCTTATACAATCCACTTTAGGACCATGTCACATTATACTTCTACAGGGTTATCATATATAACTATGAGAAATAAACATGTGTTCCTTGCTAGTATGGGCCATCTCACATTACAAAGTAGTTCCTCTACTGAAGTATATACCAGTTTAAGCCACTATTAGCACAATTGCTAATCACAGTTTGCAAAATGAAAATAAGGAGGCAAGAGGCACAAAGTCTAGATGGTATCTTTAGCAGAGAAATGAAACAGAGAAGACCAATATATGAAGTCCACCTTACCCCACATCCATAACTCAAGTACACAATTTAAAGATACCCCTCGAATTGAAAAAGATATCACATATCCAGATAATTTTAGGCAAATCAAACTCAACAACCATTACAATTTATTTGGAAAAAAGAAAAGAAACAAGAACAAATCAGAATGTTTGCAATCTGGAAATTGATTTCAAGAAAATGGTATAGATAGGTTGTGGCAAGTTGTGGCACCTGAACCCTTCCAATTTTAAAAGATTTGTTGCATGTAATTGTGAGTGTGAGGCATATAGCAATATTATAAAGTTTATTCAGGGTATGATGTGATACTTTTTGAGGTGCAGTTCAGCATATTTCTTAACTTGACAAACACAGGCATACTTACATATATGTTCCTGTCACAACCGCTGATGATCAAGTTGGAAGAATCCACACTAAAAATCATGCAACATGCACTAGGCAACCCCTTTGGCAGCTTTAACTTTTTCAACATAAAACCTCCCTTAGGGCCATCTTTACTTTGGCATCTCAACTCAAACAAACATGGTCTAACATCGTGAGAATACGCTACATGGGTCCCATCTCCAGAGATTGCACTACAAACTATTCTCCTTGATCCCTCACTTTTCAATTGAAGATGTGATGGTTGAGTTGGGATGCGCTTCATGTTTCCAGTTAAATTTTCTAATAGTTTCATATCTAGCCTTGTACACTGTTGGGTGAGCATGATTTGGGCTCCCCCATCATTGCTCCTTTCATTTGTGAAATTGACCAAGGGACGTTGTGGGGCAGGACAGATGTCATGAGGGGCAAAATTAGTAAACTCCATTGCAGAGTATGCAAATAATTTGGCATCATCTCCGGATGAAATTAACATTGGCACACCTAAGTGGGCCCATTTGTGATAACTGTATTCTATTGGTTTATCTTTCTTTCTGACCTTCGTAGCTTTTCCTTCATCAACCGAAGCATCTGAAATATGAACTCTAAAAGTTATGTCATCTATTCAAGGTCTTAGAATACACAGAATATAGAACAGCAACTAACCTTCTCGACTAATTGGTACAGCAACAGCGAGGGCCCTGACATCATGAGTGTGAGCTCTGACATACCCAACATAGACCCACTTGCTAGTTTCATCTTTATTTGTTTCTTCCTTTGAAAGTTTGTACAAAATAACCTGAACAGATCTCTAATTAATTATCAAACATAAAAATGCAGTAGACAACAGATACAGCAATTATCAGAGAAAAAAGAACAATGACAATGATAGGAAGAAGACAAACCTGTCCATCTGAGCCAGCAGAGAATACTCTATTGTGATTCGGAGCTGCTGCTAGAGCTAAAACATCTCCCTTGTGATGTCTTTGTCCTTGTAGAAGTGTTCCATGACAACTATCCCAGAACTGAATGCTTCCAGAACTGTCTCCACTTACAAGAGTCCCACACCTAAAGTCCAACACCAAGACTCAGAAAGAGAGAATTACATACCAGAAACTACCATATCAATCCTACAAGGTTTAAGCCACTTGGTGTCATAACAATTAATATGTCGATCTATGTTTTATTTTCATTTTTTACTTATTTTTAATTGCTAGTTGATGCAACTACAGAAAATACTCGGGTGAAGTTACACATCTTATAAATTAGGCCTTAAAAATTATTTACGGAAATTAAATTGACTTAAACCAGTTAAATTGGATGGTAGATGCTAGCCGAGATCTCTTGATTAGTATTATTGACCATTGAATTAAAATGGTTTACGGTACAGTCATAAAAGGCAAGAAATAGACATGTAATATACAAGCTGAGAATTATGTTACCGAACAAAATTTCAATATTCTTTTGGAAGGGAGGGGGGTTGTGGATACCTCAAAGATAGCAAAGACCATATGCAAAGGTTAGGTCCACTACCAACCCCTCCAAGCCCAGCCGTTATTCGATACTTCTCGTGGAAACTTCTGACATCCCAGCATCTGATTATGCTGAATACAACAAAGAGAAGAAAAGAAAAGGCATCACCAAATAGTCATGGAACGGTAAAAAGGAAACAATCAATCAGAAAATATAGCAAGGCAAATTTTGTTATTTAAACATACCCATCACTGCTTCCTGAAAATATGAATTTTGCATCATGGCTCCAAGTAACACTCAGCATCTTGCCTGCAGATCCACAAGAAATGGTTATTATATGCCACAATTATTGCTAGATTTGAGATACAACACAATGGAAAAATATATGCCAACTAATATGGTCTTCTTCTGATCTACCCTGAAAATTCACCTTCGCAACAATTTCTTATGTTTTTTCAACTTTAAACAATTACAATTACAACCAAATAAAGAAAAAATAAAAATCTTAACATCTTACCATTAACTCTAGGAAATGATCGCAAATAATTCAAAGCATCTGAATCAGGGACATTATACAAACGAACTGAACCATCATCGCATGCCATTGCCAGGCGTTGGTAACTGGCTCCTATATATGTGGAGCTAGCCTCATCATCGGAATCATCATCAGCATCATCACCAACTATACTTGATTCTGACTCGCTATGGACATCAGTTTTTGTGCTGACATGACCATTGGATAACTGTTTTGGGTTACTTATCACTGGGCTGTCATTGGGTTCCAAAGCCAACTGCCAGATCGACATTGACATGGAGTCCAAAATTTTCTACATTATCCAAAAGGGATGCAACATTAGGCAATCACAAAAATGGAAAAAGCGTAAGACAGATAATTGCTAAATACAAATCAAAGGGATTGGTTCAAATCATAAAGACACACTTCCTTTCACGAACGCCATAACATCTATGCTGACTAATAATGAAGGTCACAATAAAGAACAATCCCGCATTCAATATTAACGGAAGTGTGAGGATACATGACGCAATTTAATTGGCCCCATCCATAGTTGAAATTTTCTATTTACTTAATTGCCATTATTGTTTTATTGGCCTCATTGTAGAAATTGTGTTGATTTACTATTAGACCATTAGTAAGCAGGCCAAGTGTCACTGGGGGTCAGGATACTCGCCACATTGGCTGCTTTCACTGTGATCATTGAATAAGAAAATTACATATGAATTGATTTTAGAACTTAGATCCCATTTCAATTACACTGCACTGCATAAACTCTACCATAAAAGTTACTAACTGAAGAACTAGTGTTTCTTTTTTTATAGGAAAAAGAAATAGAGTAGTGTCAATTATAGAGAAACAGAAATAAAAAGTAGTAGAGGAATGAGATAGGGACCTTTTGCTTTAAGGAAGAAATATCCCACTCAAAGACAGAACCATCTAAGCTGGAGGAGAGCAAACGACCAAAGGTGTCGGTTTGGGAGGTAGGTCGGGACCAGACAAGAGAGGAGAGCCTGGAAGCTGGATTGCCTGGTATGGTCTACAATTAGAAAAGAGATGAGAGATCAGAATGTGCGTGCTATTTGTTGTGATTGAATGATGATCTGGGATGGCAAATAGAGATGAGATAAGATTAAAGGAGAAAGGGGTTACGAGGAGACAATGCCAGCCAACGGAGCCGGGAGCGACGAGCCAAATCTCGAGCGTGGCATCCTCTCTGACGGCGGCAACGCGGGAGGCGTCGAAGGAGGAGGCGAGAGCGACGACGGGGGAGGGGCGCCAGTCGAGGGAGGAACACCTGCGCATCTGGAGCTTCTCCATAGCGGAGGCGAGGAAAGCGCGACGCTCAGCACAGCAGGGCCTGGGATGGGAACCCTAGAATAAGTTAAAAGAGTTCGCTAGGGGAGGTTACACTTACACCACAGGCGGAGGCAGCTAACTCAATTGGTGTTTCTTTCTAGGGTTTTGGCTGAACGAGGGCGGGCGCGAAAGAAAGAGAGAAGACACTTAGTACTAGTAGTAGGGTTCCACTCCCATCTGGATCGATCTGGGTCGCCCACCATTTGGGTTGGATCCTTCTCGGCCCAACCCAAACTTATACCCACAACTCAGCCCCTTCCAACTTTACCTATCCAATTACCCTCTCTTCCATTCACAGCCAGTGTAACTCTACCCACATTTCCTATTATTCAAAAAAAAAAAAAAAAAAGTTTATAGATATTAGATGTGTAGATTGATCACATTTTTAAGTTCAATCCAATCTGAATATCATTTGATAGACCAAATCATTTATTGAATTTTAGGAAAAATCTTAAATAGCCATGAATCTTTTGGGTTAGACTAACAATTTTCCAACATAAATCTCCCATTCCAGTCCCCCTGACTGACTTCTCAAAAAACGAAAAGGTAAAAACGCGTTAGAAAATGTGCTCCCTCCATACTTTCGCTCAGTGCTAGAGCAAGATCTCTCATCTCAGGATCAGTTTGGCAAATCAAGGAATAGCAATAGAATACCGCTATCCGATTAGTAAAAATGGATTAGTGGTTGTTGGAAAAGTAAAAAGAATAGTGATGTTTAGAGATATTCGGATAGTGGAAATATTGTTTGGCAAATGACAATTGGAATAGTATTGTGATAAATATTTTTAGAGCTATTCGAATAGCTATTTTACTATTCGACCAAATAGGAGGAATAACGGATAAGCAATTTTTTAGAGCTATTCGAATAGCTATTTTCTGTTTGGCATATGGAATAGCTATTATTTTGCTATTCTATTCTAATTTTTGGTTGCCAAACACACCCTCAATGTTTATATTTCTTGAGAGGATATTTATATTTCTGAAGCGGGCATTTATATTTTCAATTAAGGTTTTTGTTGCTTTGATTGCCAATGCTACGTATTTATATTTTTTTGTGTGTGTGGGCGGGCGGGCCCCCTGGGGGGGGGGGGGGGGGGGGGCCACATACGGGGACAAGAAGTCAAGAATTGGAAAAATTAAAAATTTTATTAAAAAAAATTGAAAAATAGCAGCATTTCTCTCTTTCGGGGCTTGTTAAAAGAAACTTATAGGAGCATTATAAGTTAATCACAGAAACTGGGCTAACCATTCTGATTCTCAGAGTGCAGACTGCAACTTAAACATTGTCATTGTACATCATAAATAAAAAAAAAACAAAAATACACTAATATCCTAAATCTATTAATCATTCTATACCATAAAAGGCATCTTATTTCCACCTAAACTGTGTAAAACAATCCCAAAGTCAAGGGAACAATGAGTTGCATTTACAAAAATAAATAAATAAATAATGATGATGATGATGATAGAGTATGATACCAAAAAAGTGAACTGCAATGTTAGTTTTCACCCCTAGATACTTGGATAAGCTTTAGAACATTCTCATACACCACAAAAGTGATAGAGGCCGATGGTATATTCTTCAACAGATTAGATGTTATTCCCTTGTAGAAGCCACGGAACCCTTCAAACCTTCAAGCAGCATATACAGAAGTCAGAAAGTCAGAAAAAAAAATTTAGAAAATTCTGTTCAAGAAGATTCAAGTTTGCATATAGTTATTGGATTTTGGTTTGATTTCGAAACCAAAACATTAACATGTTTAATTGGTGACAAGTTACCCTATCAGGTTTTAATCTATATTTGAAGGTATCATGTGTTTGTTTAATTTGTGAAAGACCAAAAAGGTTTCTTAGAATCATATGATCTGCAACTTAACAGTTTCTTTGAATAACCCAACTTACCTAGTTGTTTCCTTCACAACATGCCAACTATGCAAGTATTTTGGAACCCCATCTTGACTAGGTCTTTGCTGAAAGAATTAAAAGAACAAAAAAAAACCATCTGAGTCGGGGAAGAGTGACAAATAACTATAAGCAAACAAATAAATACAGAAGATAAGCACATACCTGCAAACGGGTCCTGATTACCTAAGCAAACAAGAAGAAAAAAATGAAAAATAGAACAATCAGAACCATTCTATTATGAACTCTGATTGCTGGGAAAGAATTGGATGGGGGCATTAATAGGATCCTTTTCTTTTTTTAAGCATACGATCAAAGTATGTTTGCAAGGAAATTAGAACCAATAGTTAATTTTTTTGTCATGTTAATTAGACTGCGAGCTTACCTGATACGGATAGGTGAGTAACATGGCGGCGATTTTAGAAGCAGCACCAAGCGTCGCATAATCAAAAGAATTCTTTGAAGAGGACAAAAAGAAGTACACATATATCAACTTATAAGTTTGGTAGATGATGGAATGATACAAAAAATCATATGGTAAACAGAATATTTTTTGTTTATCATCTTACCAGTAGCTCCTCACCCCTTGAGCTATTTGATTTCATATCTCGCCTTTTAATATACATTACAGCTTTCTTCAGCTCCTCATATACTGTGAACTGAATTGCTCCATGAGTGACCTATGAATAAATTTGAGATTATTTATGGTGCTGATAAAAGTACATTCAGTTTATTCCAAGTCCATCTGAACTAATCATTTTTGGTGGTAAAAGTCAGCTATCATTTTCACTATAAAAGGACCCATGTTCTTGGGCTTGAACAATTTTCCTAATCAGACAAATGCACTCAGTGAACTTCATATCGCATACCAGAAAGAGACTGGGCCCCAGGCCTCGGTACAGTGCAAGCAATCCTTCCTCTTTTACAATAGTTCTCATAGCATCTAACCTTATCATGTTTTATTTCAAAAGAAGAAAAATTAGTAATTAAATAAACAAGTTCACAGATGATGAGAATAAAAATATAGATGCAATTATTATAAAACAAAAGTATAATTAACTGATAAAATTTTATTCTAGAGCCTAGAGTTATTAAGGATGTCCTATGATTATGAATAATATTAAGTGAAAAGTAATGTACCATAAAATCCAGAATATGGCCTGGAGTGGCTTGTAGGCACCTGAAGTTGTAGTCTTGTCTTTACCAGCCATATTGGGTTGGTGCACAAGGATACCTGTCAAGCAATGTTGGCATAAAATAAAAGGCTTGAATTACACTAAAGAAGGCAAGGTAAATTAACTAAAAAGAAAGAAAATAAAACTACAAAAGCAAGTAAAGTGAAATATGCCATATATACAGCCTACAAAAATTAAGAACATAACCATAGGTTTATCCTCCCTCCATGGGAGTTACACAAATCTGACAATATTTACTTTATAAGGGTAAGGGTCTTTGTTGATCTGTTGCAGAAATGGGGAAGAAAAGATGTTTTGTTGCTTTGGGTGGGAAGCATATTGTAAAACTTTATTAGGATTCTAAGTTGAAAGACCCTAAATGAAGGTAGTGAAATTAAATAAGAGTGAAGGCACCAAAATGACAGAAAGCTGAATTTCTTGAAGAGATTTATATAACAGTATACTAGTAAGATGAAGCATAAATGATAAAAAAGAAATGACTGACCAAAGCACCAGCTTCAGCAGCTGAAACAAGGTGGTAAGTGGGAGTCAAGTGGTCATCGCTGCTGGTACTATACCTTTGTTTTGCTCTATTATAACTGCAGAATAGCATTCATTCATTATACAGGGGAGGGGAGGGGAGGGGAGGGGAGGCCGGGAGGGGATGGCCCATGAAATAAATAAAGAAATGAATAATAAAAAAAAGGTTACAAGAAGAAGTAGAGGCCCCAGGAAAGGGAGGAGCCAAAGACGGCGGGAGAGAAGCCGGCGTAGAGGCCTGGGAGGCCCTCGTGGGTGGCAATGGAGAAGAGGGCGTGGGCCGTGTGGCGGTAGTGCGGAAGAGTGGGCGCTCGGCCGTCGCTGACTGCAGAAAGGGAATGCATTGATTGAATCATGGTGGATTTGATGATTAGATTGATTATGTTGAGAAGAGCAGAGCATAAGTAAGAGTAAGAGAGACCTTGGAGTCGCGTGCGGACGACATCGAGAGGATGGAGAGAGGCGACAGTGGTGAATCCGGCGATGGCTCCAGCCGCGGCGTTCTCCCAGCGCCAGCTCTTCTTCTTCATCTTGTCGTCGGCCATGCTGATGCTGATGCTGATGCTGCCGAGACTGCAGGGAGATGGGAATGAATGAATGGGATGAGTCCAGAACAGAACAGTAAGCCTGCCTCAGCCCTCAGCCCCTCAGCCCCTCAGCCCTCATCCTTTTTAGAGATAGGGCCCATCTATCATTTATCTCACTGATTCTTCTCAGCCCAAGCCCAGCTTCTACACATTCTAGGCCCTAAAGGATGTTGCTTCCAGTATTTATAATTTAATGGAGCGGTGAATCGGGCCGAATAATATTATATAAATTAATAGATATTAAATTAAATATACATTTTCATAAATATATTTTATTAGATAAATATTGGACTTAATATATTTTTTCTATATACTATATTTTTAGCTACATCTCAATTTATATAAAAATAATATAAAGAGCTGCAAACATTTGAGTCTTAAATTGTTCTTTAGGTGTATCATATTATCTCTTTAATAAAAAAAATTTAATTTGAGTCATTTGGTTAAGATAAATGAAGAGAGAAATAAAATCAATGGTTGAGATTAATGATGATGTGGCATAAATAACAAATTTGGAAGTTTACCCCCTCTTTGTAGAGTATGAATTTATGTTTTTTTTTTTTTATGTTGGAAGTGAACAGTCGAGATTTAAGTTTCACATATTAAAAACAAAAAACTTTAAAAACTAAAAATAACAAAAGCAGAAAGCAGTTTTCTGATTTTTTTTTTTAAAAAAAACAAATAATCAAAGTGATACGGATAACAAATAATACGAAGCGCACTGCCTACGGGCTTCCACCCCCCCCCGCCCCCCCCCCCCCGAAAAAAAAAAAAAAAAAAAAAAAACGAAGCGCACCCCAAATCAATCAAAATCAAGAATACCTTTATATTACGGAGAACGCCGGACACCTTAAAATTTTAAAATAAAAAAAGAGGAAAGGAAATTTTGAAAATGAATGCGCCCAATTTTGACCCTTCTGGCCTTCTCTGATAAAGTCAGGAAAACATCAACTGCTCAGTTTTTTACTGACAAATGACTAAATGAGAATGAGGCCGCTTGATATTAGTAGTCGTACACGTACTATTATTAATTAATTTAGTCAAAGCGGCTCCTTCCTAGTTTGTCCCAATGCTGATGGAAAGCGCAAAGAAACAGAGAGAGAGAGGGAGGGCATTTAACATCATAGGCTGATAGGCATATATTCTTCTGTGGCATGTTAGCATCCTGAAATCAATGTAACAACAATTCATAACACTGTTTCCTATTGAATTCTTATTTCTTGGAGGGCTTTGTGAGACTGTGACAGCGACTGACCCGTTGCACAGTATACTTCATATGATAAGCCATAACATATATGAGTGCAGTGCAGCAACAGCAAGGAAATGTTCCAACCAACATGGACTGACTCCTATTCCTATTCCTATTCCTATAGCAAGGAAATGTTTCCGTATATATGTGAGTTCTCCTCATGTAATATATACCCGATGACTTTCCTCCTCTTCAGAAATCAGAAACTCAGTCATATATAGAGAAGGACGAGGAGGAGGAGGAGGAGGAGGAAATCAATATATAGAGTCAAATTCTCACCGATCGCACTCCATCCATCCTCCTCCCCTTGGCGCTTGGCCCTTGCTGATCGACTAGACTGTCTTTGAAAAGACTAACTGAGATAAACAAACAAGATCAAATTGAGATCGATGGCAAGCAAGTACTACATGTGCATGGAATTGCTAGACATGGGGGCCAGAGTCGTCGCCAGGTTCCATTCCCACTGCCCCCAAACTGCCCGCATGTACTACAAACCTCCTCATACTCATTCTCTCGACAGCAGCAGCGACCACAGATTGGAGGATTGCAGAGAAGACCTTGTCTCAACTACTATCTTCACTCATGATTCCTTCAATACTAATAGATATGGTGGCGACGACATCGGCATCAAGGGGGCTCTTCCTTTTGATACAACACAAGTTCTTCTCTACTCAACTCTATGATCTATCTATGATATATATATATAGTTTCATCATACGTAATTGCTTGATAAAATTGATTTCATTTGTTGCCTTCTTTTGGCTTTTGTAATTAATTAATACGATATATGACCTGAGGTGTTCTAGCTCTCTTGTTCCTCTGTTTCCATATTGAATTCCTCCTTTTTGCATATATATGTTGTACCTGTGGTATTCTCTCCTTTTGACGTTGCAGACTAATTTGAAATTTCAATTCCATAATTAATACACGATTTTCTACAAGAGCCAATTAAAGATCCATCTAGAGCAAGTAGTTAGCTAGGAAACAAAATTAACGACGCTATATAATTTGTAGAGGACAAATTAATACTTATAATAATCTTTCTTATCTTTTCAAGTAGACAATCCTTAATACTGTCTTAAGACGCAACGTTTTAATTGAGAAATCCGACATTGTCTTCTTCAAAAAAAAAAAGAGAGAGAGAGAGAGAGAGAGAGAGAGAGAGAAATCCGACATTGTAAATATATATTTACATTATTTCAATGCCACGGTTAGTAAAGAAGCTGCAAATCGATCCATAATATATTACATTAATGACTTGGTATTTCAGATTGAGTTTCGAATTAACGATCTTGAATTATTTGAAAGGAAGCTAGCTAAATTAATGCTCAAATACATTTAAAAATGAATTTGTCCAATTTCCAATTCAATACATACTTTACTGTATAAAAACTTATGAATTTTCTTATGGACATATTCTTTTTTTTATGATTTTTTTTTTATGTTTTGTCTTTTTGGCATATATATTCAGAGATATGCTATTTTCTGTTTGTATTTTTGTTACAGACGAACTTACCAAGCAACAGGGCAGCTGGAAACCGATGAGCTCAGCTAAGCATGAATAAATATATGTATATATGTGAGTTGTAAATTGTAGGCCCCATGGCCATCATGAATATATATAATGGAAATGTCTCCAGCTAATTTTGACTTTTGAGCTGATCCCGTATATTCTCCAGCATATAGATATAGATAGCAAGTACCATCGTCATTAATTAGTGTAATACATATATATAAATACAATAATTAATGCCTGCAGCTTCGATCAGCCTTCACCTTTAGCCTCCTCCCAGAAGAGAAGAGGTGCATGTGTGACGTGTGAGAATTGAGATCGACTTGAAAATGAAAAATAAGTAATAACAGAAAAGGCTATATATTGCTAACAGGACAGGAAATTAAAGTAAATTACATGTACATCAAATATATATATAGACGCGGTCTCTTCCTCTCTTCCTAGCTAATTAATTCCTTCCGGAAGAAATTAAGGCGGTCCAAAGTCAAAACGTGGAATAGGATCGAATATGCATGTAGAATCATAGATATCCATAGAAGACCTATATAAGTGTAAATGTTATATTGTGGGTCTCATTTGTCATACCTTAGGTTAATTTCTCGAATATGTACATACGAATGAATACGATCATACCATACGCGGTCGTTCCCTTTTGCGGCATGCAGTTGGACTTGGACTTGGCCCTCCCCAACCCCAAGCCTAGAGCTAGACTAAACTTGCTGTAGTCAAAGTCAAACAAAACCTACCTCCTTTCAATTTTAATTTCAAACACGGTACGCTACATGGTCATGAATCATGATGCATGGTAGTTAGCTAGCTAATAACTTTACAATACAGACAATATTCATTATTATTAGCTAAATAGCTAGTGGAGAATTAATATTCACAATGGTATACCGGTATACCAGAACCAGAGCCAACCTACACTACATTACTACACCATCTAATTCATTCATAATTAACAACAACAATTAGTATATATATTATAGGAACTAATACCTGGTCTGGGTTGACAATTTTTATTTTATTCAATTCTTTGAACATTTATCATTATTAGTTAATTAATTAATTAATTGTTTGGATAGCATTAGCTTAGCTACCTTGGACCGGAAGGATTGATGCTGATGATTTTATTTTAAGGGAGATGAATATGCCAAGGATCCAGAATATCTTACGTGGAACACGTTTCCTTAAGGTGTATCAAGTGTCAGCAATTAATTAAAACTATATATATATATAGACTATTATACTAACGTTAGCATTTCGGACCGAAATGCTAACGGCTCAAAAATTATGTTATCGTGTCCGAAATCACGATTTATGGGCTCAATAAATCTTTATATGAAAATATTGGGGAATACAAAAAATTTTCATTTTTAGAGTTTTCTAAATATTTGTTTTTGCAATTATGAAAATAGCATGTACAAGTATCAATATTTTATTAATATTTATGAGCTTTTTTCTAAAATTCAAAATAAGTACTTAGAAAACTCTAAAAATGAAAATTTTTAGTATACCCCAATATTTTTATATAAAAAATTTATTGAGCACCATAAATCGTGATTTCAGACATGATAACATAAATTCTGAGCCGTTAGCATTTCGGTCCGAAATGCTAACATTAGTATAATAGTCTAGCTCTACATATATATATATATATATATATATATATATATATATATATATATAGTAAAACTAGTATGCCCTTAAGCTCACGGGGGCTTACAGTGAGCTTAATACCAAAAACGTATCAAACCATATCCAAATTTTGATTTATATGGCTCAATAAATTCTTTATATCAAAATGATGTGGCATGCAAAATTTTTCCATTTTTAGAGATTTTTAAGTATTTGTTTTGGATTTTTTAAAGTTACATATGAAACATTGATTATTTTATTAATATTGTATAGTTGCTATTAAAAAATCCGAAATAAATACTTAAAAATCTCCAAAAATGGAAAAATTTTGCATGCCACATGATTTTGATATAAGAATTTATTGAGCCATATAAATCAAATTTTGGATATGGTTTGATACGTTTTTGGTGTTAAACTCATGGGAGGCTCCCGTGAGCTTAAGAACACACTAGCTTTACTATATATATATATATATATATATATAGTAAATCTAGCGTGCTCCTAGGAGCACGAAGGCCCCCCGTGCTCTTAACTCAAAAATTATACAAAATCATCATGAAATTTTGATTTATCATTCTCATTAAATTCTTTATATCAAAATCTCTTAGGATACAAAAATTTTCTATTTTTTGAGTTTCTTAAGTATATGTTTTGGAATTTTTTAGAATGACCTCAAAATAATAATAAAATTATGTATAAAACTATGTCATCTTTAAAAAATACAAAACAAATAGTTAAAAATCTCAAAAACTGGAAAATTTTTGTATCCTATGATATTTTGATATAAAAAATTTAATGAGACCCATAAATCGAAATTTCGAGATGGTTTAATATGATTTTTGAGTTAAGAGCATGGGAGGCTTCTGTGCTCTTAGGAGCACCATAATTTTACTCTCTCTCTCTCTCTCTATATATATATATATTTTTTTTAATTTCTTGGGTGACCGTGAAATATATGGTCGGTAGGCATATATTGGCATGCATTAAGCAACATTAATCTTACATTACATTATTATACATGTTGAAACTGAGATGAGAAGAAACATCGCTTAACTGATACAGTGAGCCATGCATGCATGCATCTGCCCATTTGAATTTCCTCTCTTCCAAGTTCTAACATCGATCTCTTGTCAATTTGGATGAAATGAGGTCAGATTAGAATAGATTATGGTCAGTTTGATATATATACATACATACGAGTAAAACTAGCGTGCTCCTAAGAGTACGGAGACCTCCCGTGCTCCTAACTAAAAAATCATACTAAACTATCATGAAATTTTGATTTATGGTTCTCAATAAATTCTTTATATCAAAATCTCCTATCATGCAAAAATGTACCATTTTTTGAGTTTCTTAAGTATATGTTTTGAAATTTTTAGGATTAGCCTCAAAATAATAATAAAATAATGTATAAAACTATGTCATTTTTAAAAAATCCAAAACAAATACTTTATAAACTCAAAAAATGGAAAATTTTTGTATCCTAAAAGATTTTGATATAAAAAATTTAATGAGAACCATAAATCAAAATTTTGTTATGATTTGGTATAATTTTTTATTTAGAAGCACGGAAGGTCTCTGTACTCCTAAGAGCACGCAAATTTTACTCCATACATACAATTAAATAAATAAAGAAAAGAATTAAATGGGCTGCAGGAAGGATGCATCGGGCTGGGCCCGTTTAAAAATGCAGGCTGGCTGTGGCTGGCTCCATATAATCATATGGCGGCCTCTGGGTATGCCACTAATGCCAGGCACAAATAGAAACAGAAACAGAATCAGACCGTGAGACGCGATGAGGCGGCGATCCCTCTTTGCTGTCGCAGCTGCAGCGCGCCTCCTCCGCCAAAACCCCCGCGCCTACTCCGCCACACCCTCCCCCCGCGTCTCCGCCATTGTCGACGAGATCTCCTCTCTCACCCTCCTCGAGGCCTCCTCCCTCTCCTCCGCCCTCCACTCCCGCCTCGGCGTCGACCAGCTCCCCGTCTTCGCGCTCCTCTCTCCCGGGGCTGCTGCTGCCAAGGAGTCAGATCAGAAGGAGTCGCAGGAGGTCAAGAAGGAGTCGGAGACGAAGACGGCCTTCGATCTGAAGCTGGAGTCGTTCGAGGCGGCCAACAAGATCAAAGTGATAAAGGAGGTGCGGGGCTTCACGGAGCTGGGGCTGAAGGAGGCGAAGGAGCTGGTGGAGAAGGCGCCCATGGTCATCAAGAAGGGCGTCACCAAGGAGGAGGCCGAGAAGATCGTTGAGAAGATGAAGGACATTGGAGCTAAAGTCGTCCTAGAGTAGAGTAGACTTTCTTTCTTTCTTTGTTTCTTTGTACAACAATAACATGTTATTTATTGCTACTAATTGTCTGTCTGTTTAGCATACACGGATGCCTGCCATGGGATATTGGGATGGATAATGGCTTTATCTCATTTACCTGTCATTCCTTCATACTCACCAACAATTTCCAACAATTTGCAACAATCATCATCATGCAAATACACAAGCTTTACGTCGTACACACATCCCAAATGAATTGATAGCTCTCAAACTATTATCGTCAATACAACCACTGTAGACCTCTTATGTTTGTTTTATTACTTTTCTACCTCTTGCCATTTCTTTATATACCTTTTCAGTATAAATCAGGGTCAGAGCAATTGTTCATTGTCAATTCATTACTACAAAATTGTGCCACTCAGTGTCAGGACAATAACATGCCAGTGCGTATCAGTAAAAGTTTACTAATCCATGCATTCTGAAGTTTCTGCAGACTGTTGTACCAATTTGCAGTTTCTAATGGGATGTCTTTACCAATAACTTTCTCTTGAATATGTTTTTGTGACATTTGGGATATTATGTATAGGTTAATGCCTCTTGGGATGCTGATTAGTTTCTAATACTACAGTTCATACATGAATTTGGTACCTTCATTTCTATTCCAGGCATTACATAGAGTTTCTTTTTATTCCCACCCCCCCCCCCCCCCCAACAACAATTAGGATGTAATTGATGTTAATATTGTTCTTCTAAGAATTATGATCAAAAGATGGGGGATTGTTCTTCAAAGAAAATAATCAATATATAGTCACTGCACAATTCCAATAATGCAATAAACTATACATGCTGTGGTCAATGTTCTTCCTGTATTGATATCAGCTTACAGTTGAAATGTTAATTGTTCCCTTCCTTTTCACTGAAAATTTTGTTAAAAATGTTTTCTTGATTTCTTTCCATTCAAATAAATTACTTAATTTCAGGTTTCGTTGTCTATTGGAGCCGGGTAATTCCGGATTTTGTTCTGTGCTTGGGGGTTTCATTTATGTCAAAAACGAAAAGAAACTGTATCTTATAAAGATAAGATAACTGCCCAGCTAAATTACCTGCCCAACTCGTATATTTATGAATCTCACTTGATACTAGAAGTAGAAAGCATAAATTCGGAAGCTCTTGAAAACAAAAACTGATGTTTGGTGACCTGATTTTCATAGAGTGCTCTCTATTTGATTAACATTACTGGCAACTTTTACTAATGAAGATCTAGTAGGCAATTTGCCCACCACTACAAAAATAATAGTAGCAACTAGCTGACATTACTACGCAGATATGTACTTGCCTAACAACGAAAGTAAACTTTACCAGGAAAGAGTTGGGATTTTGTTTGGGTACGACGAAAAATAAAAATATTATAATGTGCACCAGCCGGGAATCGAACCCGGGTCTGTACCGTGGCAGGGTACTATTCTACCACTAGACCACTGGTGCTTTATGCCTTGTATTGACAGTTTAATAAAATCAACTATTTGGGATCAGAGAAGCTGACTGTCGGTTATGACAATAATAAAGGGTAATATCGATTTCATTCATAGTGACGCAATTGACTTCCTATAATATTTGTCGAGCACAGGTCGCACAAAGTAATTTGCAGCATAGTATTAGTATGTATGTGGCTCGATTGGCACCGTAAAAAGTTGTTGGCTTGAATAGAGAAATTATGTAGACCGACTGACTAATTGCTATGCTGCTTTAAGAGAATTATACAAAATACAAGTATTGCATGTTCTGTTATTTATAGACAAAATATGAGCACCCTTTAAATAGAAAAGGCACCGGCAATTGAACCAGTATAATAGCATATAGAAATACATTAGTTTTAAGTAGAAATTGAAAATGTGAAATAGCTGTATGCTACATTATATAGATTCCATTATAGAGCTGTTGTGATACAAAATGTGAGACCAAATGAAACAGAGTTATGCGCGAGAGAGATGAAAAAGGAAGGGCGTTAGTTAATTAATTAAGGCCCCGAATATGGGTGAAGCCCGGCCCGGACCCAATTGGCTGCTGTTGTTGTCGTCCGAGTGAGAATGAGAAGAAAAGAGAAGAGAGGAGAACAGTTGAGTTGAGAGCGTGCGTGCGTGGCAAAAGGATGAGACATGATTGGTGCAACTACGTAATCCACTATTGGTCTCTTTAGACTATTATTCCATTAATTTATTAGGACAGGTTGAACACGTCTTTTTTGTGCATGGCTTTGTTTAAATGAATCATCATATTCTTAGTCTTAGATGCTGCCCCTGCTTGTCCTTGTGCTTGTGAGTCGCTATTTCAATCAGCCCAAGTAACAAATAGAGAAAAGAAGAAGAAATGAAATGCAGTCAACCAAAACGGCGGGCAGCCCACAGCCACAGGTGTACATTGCCTTCGGTTCCCCTGCCAAATCATTCTTTCATTCCCTCCTAAACTAAACTTTCTTCTTTTTATTATTATAATTACATTACAGATTGCAGAAGGGTAATAAGATGTTGAATTTTCCTTTGTTTCTTTCTTGTTTCATTTCTCCCTGTCAGTGTCGCCGTGTCGGTATTGAAAAAATAACCAACTTTCTTTTACTCGCCTTCTTTCTTTCTCTGAGACTGAAAGGAAGGACACACAACTTAACACGCCCCCACCATTCGCTTATTGCTTCGATTCAATTCAATTCAATTCCATTTAATACCACCACCACCACCACCACCCGCCACCTGCTAGCCATTTTCAATTTCCCATCTCACTCGAAGATCGAAGATCGAAGATTTTAAAGATGCGATCGGATCCCAGGGGGGCAGACAAGGCGCTGGAGGAGGCCTCCCGCAGTCGCCGCAGATGGCGCTTCGCTCTTCTACTCGGTGCCCTCGTAGCCCTGCTCTTCGCTGCTGCCGTGGGCGCCAGGACGCTCTCCCACCCCAGCGCCACCACCATCTGCAGATGCCCCCTCGGCGGACTCCTCTTCTCTTCTCAAGGACAAGGTACCTCCTCCGACTACTCTGGCATGGTGGAGGACTGCTGCTGCGACTATCAGACCGTCAATCAACTCAACCAGGAAGTCCTGCATCCCATTCTCCAGGACCTCGTCAGAACTCCCTTCTTCAGATACTTCAAGGTCCTTTTCTTTCCTAATTCTTCCTCCTAAATCAATCAATATATCATCCCTCTCACTCCATTTCACCCCATCTCCCAGGTCAAACTCTGGTGCGACTGCCCCTTCTGGCCCGACGACGGCATGTGCCGCCTCCGCGACTGCTCCGTCTGCGAATGCCCCGACAATGAGTTCCCCGAACTCTTCAAGAACCCATCCCGCGCCCCCCGCTCCTCCCACGACATGGTCTGCCAGGAGGGCAAGCCTCAAGCTGCTGTAGATCGAACCCTCGATACCAATGCCTTCACTGGCTGGGTAGAGGTCGATAACCCCTGGACCAATGATGATGAAACTGACAATGGTAACTGCTTATTAGCTTACAAAGCACCTCTATCAGCTCAGCTCTGAGAATAATTACTAATTACATTTCTTCTGATTTCCAGCTGAGATGACATATGTCAACCTCCAATTGAACCCAGAACGCTACACTGGCTACACTGGTCCTTCCGCCCGCCGAATATGGGATGCAATTTACAAAGAAAATTGCCCCAAGTGTGAGGACAACTTTTTCTCTCTACTTCCTAATTTCTTCTTCTCATTTCAGTACCTTCCTTTCTCTGTATTGATTATCTGCATCGTCTCCAGATCCTTCAGAGGAGCTTTGCTCTGAGCAGAAAGTGCTCTACAAGTTAATATCCGGGCTACATTCTTCCATTTCTGTGCACATTGCCTCTGATTATCTTCTTGATGAAGCATCACAGTCTGTAGGTTTTATCTACTATCATATCTTATTCTTTTTCAGAAAAAAAAGCACTGGTACATCAGGTTAGGTCATATATCTGTACTAGATTGGCCTTTTTCCTTATATTTCAGTTTTGTGTTTGTTAACTCTAATATTCTTAACGACCACTGCTGACTTCTTGGTACAAATCAACAATTGATAATCCTTCGTTATTATCATAATGATTTTGCTGCACTGTATAATTTTATACTAATCTAGTGTGTGTGTGTGTGTGTGTATATCATTTTGTGTGTTCTATATTTTCAGTGGGGTAATAACCTTGAATTGCTGTATGATCGTGTGATGAGATATCCGGATCGGGTCAGGAACTTATACTTCACTTTTCTCTTTGTTCTCCGAGCTGTCACTAAGGTCATCTTCAGTTATCCCAGAAACTTTAATAATCTTGTTGTTTATATTATGAAGTTTGTTGTTTTAGTGTCCATCAGAGATGATGATGAGATTAAAAGTCGGTCTCATGGTTATTCTTTATATATACTAATTTTTTCGAATTGTCTCTTCTCTTTGATGATATTTGCTATGGACCAAAGCTAGCCTTATCTTTGGTATAAAATACTAATTACGACTTATAGTGGTTTGGTCTAGCTTTACTTTTTTTCCCTATTATTGTTTACTACACTTTGTTGGTCTTTGCGATGGATTGAATGGTTTTGTGGTTGGTGTTCTACTAAAAGGTTGGATTGTTAGGGCAGAAAGAAACTCTACTATGTAGCCTACTCTATACTGTGCTGCAATACCTACTTGCTCTGGCAAGGAATGTTCAGCACTTCTATTGAAGTGTACTTGTTAAAAGTGTTTGATGACTTAAATAGCAAGTATGCATTCTTCTGGTTCATCAGTAAAATTCCTTCCTTTTTTCCACTGTCAGGCAGCTGATTATCTAGAACACGCAGAGTATAACACAGGGAACCCTCAAGAGGATTTGAAAACACAATCATTGGTACGACAACTGGTATACAACCCGAAAATAAGAGCTGCTTGCCCTGTACCATTTGACGAGGCCAAGCTTTGGAAAGGCGAGAAGGGACCTGAGCTAATGCTTCAGATTCAGAAACAGTTCAGAAATATCAGGTATATATCAATGAATGATACACAAGCCCTGATCATGAGTAGCATTTAGTATTAAAGAGAATGAAAATATGAAAATCATGTGTACTAGTGCAAAGCAGAGTAATAGGAAGGAAAAACCACTGTGATTTATAATGTAAAATATCTGTAGTAAGGCTTATTGTTTTAACACTTGAATTTGAAAAGCTTATCACTTAATTGCTATATCGTTACATTATTCAAAACAGTGCGATAATGGACTGTGTGGGGTGTGAGAAATGCCGGCTCTGGGGAAAGCTTCAGGTTCTTGGCCTTGGCACTGCTTTGAAAATTCTCTTCTCTGACAACGGTAACAACAATTTGAATCAACGGGTATGTAATATACATTTCCCTTCTATAATATACAGTTTATTTTTTTTTCTTCTTCTTTTTTAAGTTCTCCCAGAGTAATAACCATGTATTGATTAAAAATTCAGAACATTAATTAAAGCATTGTTCTTATAAATATAACTACAAAAATATACAACTGCTAACCTATCTGGACACTATTTTATTGATCAGAGAAGTATCCTGAGTTTAACAAAAATAAATTTTCTGATCTATATGCAGTTGCAACTACAAAGAAATGAAGTCATAGCTCTGTTGAATCTTCTAAATAGACTCTCAGAATCCGTGAAGTTTGTATATGAGATGGGGCGTATAGCTGAGAAGCAGGTTAAAACTAAGGTTAATGGAAATCCCAAAAAGTTCCCGATGTAGAAAGTTCTCAAATAAAGGTGAGCTTTATTATTTAATTCATTTTCTTGTTCAAAAAATAAATATGTAGAAAGTTTGCTCAAATAAAGGTGAGCTTTAAATCATTGACAATATTGTTTCTGCCTTTTGAATCTTTGAACTCTCAAATTCAATGCCTATTTTCTGAATGCATGCTTACTTGCTTAGGGGTAATGTTTTAGCAACATTGCTTTGTCCTGGGTTTGAATTCTGAACACAATGGCTCATATCCTATTCCATTCATGGCTTTCATACATTTTACTCTCGAGTAAGCTGAGATACATGCCTTCAAGTTTTTCTCATTTACTTTTCAAGTTCAGTTTACAACTTGACTCACCGGTGAAGGAAACCCTATAGTTGCATGACAAGAAAAGGTGCAAGTTTTGAATCAGTAAAATCAGCAAACTGGACTGGATATCAGGTAAACAAAATCTTTCAGCTACTGAGGGTAAATGTGTCTGTGAAAAGAAATTGGTCATTGGCTACCATGCTGTTCAGAATTTAAACCCAGTGCAAGTGTGTGGCCAAAACTACTGAACACACATGCATGCAGAAGTCAGTACATACTTATTAAACTCGTGAAAACAGGCATATTGTCAATGATCGAAAAAAAAAAAAAAATCAGCAATAGGCAAAAAAAGTTGTAAGAGAAAAGTGAGCTTATTTTTTGGCAATAAAAAAATGTGGGTATATAAAAATTAATAATCTTGGTAAACAGTTACCTTTCAGGATTGTAATTCAGAGAACGTATGAGATATTAGTTCTCTAAATAACATGTTAATATGTATTTTCCTTTTGCTGTTGAGAATTTCAGATTTTACAATGCTCTGACATGGCTGGGCACATATGACTTTCGGACATTCATTGTTAATACAAATAGGCTAGAGAAGTGATTGAAATTTTGGTGGATGTGTATTTCCCTGTTTCAGATTATAGATTTATAGGTTATTTTTCTTAGGCATTTTAGCTTATTGTAAGTTCTGATATTTAATTTATCTAAAACGATTTTTAATTTATATTTGAATAATCTCAGTAGTTTGTCTGTCCTAGACTCCTAGTTGTATTTTGGAATAATATAATTAATAGTTGTCAGCGACTTTTTTTTTATTTTTATATAATAAACCAACACTATTATGTCATTTGGACCTTGTTATGCTAGCCCTTCCACAAAATTGAAGATGAAAACAAAAGTAGGCCTACTATATTGAATACATGGGCTTTGATTTCATCTATGGTTCTTAGGGGCTTGTATGTCTAATAAGAACATCTAATTTATTTGCCAAAGAATTATCTGTTTTTACATTGAAACGATGAGAAGAAAAAAACTTTTGTCATTTCATGTAAGTGCATTCTTGACAACTTTACTAATTTTGGTTTTCATGTAAGTGCACTTTACATTTAGTTCTTATGGTTTAACCTGTAGATTTTAAAGCTGATGACAACTTAATAGTTTAGTTTCGTAAGCTTGATTTGTGCAGTTCAAATTTCAAACAAAGATTAAACAACCGCAAATAAGTTGAAGAGCAAAACCCAAGCAGATGCGCTGAAAATTTGTAGGCAGCCATTGGAAGTCCACTACTATATAATATTTAGCCTTTGGTTTTCTTTTGTTTTGTTTCCTTCATTTTTCTTGGTAAACAAAAGACGGAGGGAGAAATATAGCATTCGTGGTTTTGTTGTGTTAGGCACTTACGCTTAGATATTGAATATTTTGGTAGGTGGATTTTAAAACTTCTTGGTCAGAGGATCGTGGTCTTGGTATATATGTCAAACAGGCAATACGCAAATTTCGCACTGACGGATGACGGTTAGCCATTCTTATTTCTTAGGTCAAACATAATATTTTTTATTCAAAACATAGGGGACACAAAGTAATATTTTGCCCCGCTATTCAGACGAAACATCGATATATCCAGAATTAATTATAGGTGGCACGTACAGTAGAAGTCCGGTCCTATGTAAACGAGATGATCACTTGATCAGTAATTAAATACCCATAGCATGCATTTCATGCTTAAGGACATTGAATTAAACCCAAGTATCAATATTTTAGATCTACGGCAGTCTACGTACACTTAAAATTTACAAGCGTCCCCTTAGTCTGTGCTTCCGAGTTAAAAAAAAACCCACTTTGTAATCACCCTCATTTTCAAGTAAAAGCTCTTGTAGTAGCATCTATTTCCTACACGGCTACACGGCCTCTTTGCCTACAGTTTTGAATCTCTAACACTTTGTCTGTACATTTTTATTTAGATAATCCAATCTAGTATTTAATATAAGAACATCGATATCTTATATATATAGTTAGTGCTAACAATTTGCATGACTACTTTTCATTTAAATAATTAACACTTCTATTTAATATAAGTCAAGTACTTGGAAAAGAACAAAGGTAGTGTGATCAAACAAAGGTACAAGTCATCTCACGGTCTATAAATTATAAAAGGTCCTTGAAAAATCATGCATATAAAATGTCCGACGAGTAAAAACTTAGTTTACCTGAATATGTTCTCCGTATGTTGCTTCTATTTTTCCCATAAATGATCGACCGTACGTTGGACCCAGGAGTACATAACTTAATTTGCGGACAATTATACACAAAAGAACAGAAAATAAGCAGGATTATAGTGTTAAAAAATATAACAAATTCATTTATATACAATTATACAAATTCATTTATATACAATTATACCAGCAGGAGCAACAACCTGACATGAGGTCTTTGATTGCTACTTAACCTAATTGCCATCAGTTAACTATATATTACGTACAGCCAAGTACGTTCTTAATTAACTTTGAAGAAAACAAATGAATTATTTAATTAATAGTGTACTGTACGTAGATATCGATCGATCGAGTCGGTGAGTTAATTTGTTATTAGATTTAATTAAGATATTTGTGAGATATTTGTGAGATGGAGATGAAAAATTTGTTAACAGAGATAAATTGAGAGAGAACTATTTGGGTTTTGATAATTGTACATTGATTCATTAAAAAATTACATATTTATAATGGAGGATTACAAGAAAATAAATGAAAGTAATAATGCTGAAATCACAAAATAAATAACAGAATTTCCTACAGATTTTCCAATATCCTATAATTAATACTAGATATTCTAACACCCTCCCTCAAACTGAGGATGCATTCGAAGTTTGTAGAAGATGTGACCGAGGTAGCAGATTCAGGACGATCGAAATCGTCGGATTCAGGAATACCAAGGTCGTCGGTTTTATAGGTAGCCGGAGCCAACAGATTCAGAACAACCCAAAGGTTGCTAATTCAGATGACCGAAGTCGCATATTTTCAGGATGACCGTAGTCACAGATTTTCAGGACGACCACAGTCGCAAATTTTCAAGCTAACTGAAGTAGCAGATTTTCTAGGACGACCGAAGTCGCCGGTTTCAGAACGACCAAGGCCGTCGAATTTATGATAACCGAAGTTGTGGTTTCAGGATGACTCGGAGGGTCATGATTCAGACGGTCAAAGACCGTGGTTTCAGATGACATGAGGGCCATGGTTTCAAATGGTAAATAAGGTAGCACATAGATAGATACAATGTTGAAGAGGGATTCAAAGGTGCGGTTGTCAGAGAATCGAAGCGGCATGATAGAGCTTCGATCCGTTGGCAGGTTGGGTGGAGCAGAGCAAGTCAAGGACTTGCTTGTCACACACAGAGCAACAACTTGCTGTGGACAGAGCATAGTGTTGCTGCGGACGAAGCGGACAGAGCAGCCCCTATTATCGAGCAAAGCAATTTGGAGTTTTTTTCACGAGCTAGGCAGGCCAATTTCAGGCGAAGCAAAAATGGACCAGAGAGCAGAATAATGATGAACCAACAAATCCGAACTTGCAAGTAGTGCAAGCAAAGTTGGGCAGAACAAGAGCGAGCACAAACTGTTACGGGCAGAGCAGAACTAAGTTACGAGTACAACAAAAACTGGAGAGGAAAGATCCAACTCACGTCGTGCCAGGAGATCAAATGCGCGACCAGAGAGCAAGAACAAACAGATAAAATCACGCACGAAAAGGGGCACGCCAGAGCTTCAGAACAATGGCTATGGTGGTTTTGGTTGCAATATCGACCAACGACATATTGTGCCGCCGATCAAGAATTTTAGGGCTCTGATACCATGTTAACAGAGATAAATTGAGAGAGAACTATTTGGGTTTTGATAATTGTAGATTGATTCATTAAAAAATTACATATTTATAATGGAGGATTACAAGAAAATAAATGAAAGTAATAATGCTGAAATCACAAAATAAATAACATAATTTCCTACAGATTTTCTAATATCCTATAATTAATACTAGATATTTGTTATATCCTATAATTAATACTAGATATTCTAACAAAATTCATGGAGAGGTGGATGGGTCTATATATATATATACAGGTGTGTTGGAATTAATTGACCTTTAATTGGTGCAAGTCTACTTAATTAATTAATTCAAAGGATATATTAATTGGTCAACATGTTTGAATTGCTCTAGGTACTTAATTTTCCCTGACTTCGACCTTTTGATTTGGTCATTAACTGCGTAATTAAACATTAACGAGTAACGACTTCTTTTTTTTTTGTTCATCTCCATTCTACAGTAACATAACAAAACGTTAAACGGATGTTAATTTATTCCAAATATTTGAGCCTATTTCGATTACAGAATCGCTGACCTCACTGTCTGAATATATATATGAATCTTCATCAGTTCAAACTTCAAACCTCAGAATTCTAACTTTACGGAAAAGACCCATTCCCGTCTCATGTTTTCCAATTTTTCTCACGGTGAACATCGAGTCCTTCCTTTATCCAACATGATAATATAGCTATAGGAAAATATATGTATAGTCCACTTTTAATATTGTTGTCCTTAGAGTCTGACACACGCGCGCACCCATGTATACTTAATTATGTGCTTAACACAATTGCCTATTTAATTATTAACTAGAAACAATAATATATCTACTAATCAGAAAATGATATCTATTAATCGGAAATATATATTTGTTAAGTGGAAAATAATATTAGTTAACTAAAATACGGTTGATGGATGAGTAGTGTACATGATCAAAGAATGGACTTTACTTATTACTCGTTTAGGCGAAGTCAAGAAGAATATATCTTTTTGAAAGGTCAAGAAGAATATATCAATTAATTGAATTTCAACTTGTTAAAAATTTTGAATTTAACAAAGATGTGACAGATATTAATGCCAACATCAAGGACTATATATTACTTCGTGCGTATACTGTTTTATCAAAGCGAAGGGAGTATCAATATTCAGCATGTTCAATACATGTAGTCAAGTATCAATATTTCATGTTTGTGTTCAATACATGCAGCGGATAAATTTGGACAACCAACTTCCATCCAATCGTCAAACTGCATGATCCAATCCCATCCTATGGCTTTAGGTAATATCCCATGAAGCATATGGAGTACCGTTGAATCGTCTCGAGATTCAAACCTACACGGTACCAACCATTGCACAATACCAACCATCTTGAGATTCGAGCCTTAAGGTAATATGCTATGAGCAGTCAATCAATGGGCGAGCCGCTTCAATATTTAAGTGCCACACATTGCACAATACCAACCAAAGCCACAACCCTAGATCTAGAGCGCGCTAAACAATTATTTAATTAACTAATTCTTGAACTAGTACCAATTAGACAAAGACAAAAATGAGGGGCATTGAAATATATGTTTAGTTCCGTGCTCTTCTTGATTATATATAATTAAGTGGGATCAGATTTATTTATTTTGGTTTGGGAGCAAGAAAAACTAGTTATTAAGTACTCGACTTTGATATAATTAAACTGACCCTGTTATTTACTTATATATTGGTGGGATATTATCAAAGCATGTTACTTTTTGTATCGAATGAATGTTGATCTTTAATTACGTGTTGGTCTTCGTATAGCAAAATCCATACAAAAAATTAATGCTGATCATAATTAATGTTGCGTAACAAATTAATTAAGCACTACGTACAGAATACAAAACGTACGCAAGAAGAGGATTTAAGCAATTACACTCCAAAAGAAATAAATTATGAAACATATAGCTAGGATTACACTTTTTTGTTACACCTACTACCGAAGCTCACTTTTAGCTTCCCAATCGTACGTAGGAATCGAAATAAAATGAAAAGAATGAAAGAATAATAAAAGAATATATATTTACAAAAGGAAAGGGATTCTCATATATCTTTCTTTTTTTGAATGAAAAAAGAAGATAAAAATGTCTTGTAACTTGATTGTAAGACAAAACAGAAGTATGCAGTTTATGGGCAGGAGCCGCCAGCATTGCTAGTGTTGCCTGTACAATTGGATGTCCCACTTCCTGACAGTAACCTAGCAGCGTGGAGGTGCAACACGTTGGACAGCACGAGGACCAGCCACAGAAGCAAGATAAGGAACCTCCTATGATTTTCTCCTACCCTCACCCTCATCCTCATGTTGTGTTATGTTATGTTTGAGGATTTAATTAGCTAGGGCAATTAAGTAAACAACTCAAATATATGATCTCACTAGCTCCTTTAAAACTTGAAGAATGAAGTTATATCGATTTCTTTCTCTGTACGTAGCTCTAGCTCTTCGTGCTATAGCTAGTGATTAAGAAGAAGATGTGCGAGGAATTAGATCGATGAGAGTTGCATGATGGCTTGATTAGTCCGTTAATGTGTATATATATAGACTAGTGATGGATGGATGAAAGAAAATTATAAGCGTGTAATCGATCAATTAAGTCAGATTTGCTGAATATATACTTTCAAATTTCCACTTTATGCATGCATGGAATTGGAATAAAGACTTGGTCAGTACTGTACAAGGTTTCAAAAGTAAATTAAGTAAAAACATGTACATATATAGTATAGATGCGTGTCAAATAAGTTGATGATGATGGTTCAAACACCTTGACAGCAGCAATTAAAGTAAATTAAACCATACAAGTACAAGAGATCTGCATCACTACTGCATGTCTCCTATATATATATAATTCCTAGCTAGTAGCCAGTGGTCCACTTAATGATACTATATATTTTTAATTATGTTCCCTCTTTAATTTAGTCTTTTTGCTCATTAGTTTTTCAATTCCGTTTTCAATTATAATTAGATAAGTCTTGCTTGCTATTAGGTAGTAGTATTAAGTCTCCGCCGCCGCTATCAATTAATTAATTTAGTAGTATCAGTCTAACATTAACATGTATTTCTTCAGTCTTCATTCTGTTTTAAATTAATAAACAAATTAACAAAGTCTAACAAGAAGGGCCATCCGCTGTTTGCCTACAAAATTAATTACTAATTAAATTTATATTTGTGTTTGGAACGATTTCAATGTATTATAATTGGTGCATCGATCCAATGTGTTTGATGAAATGTTTGAATAAACATTTTATTTGTTTAATTGAGTCCCAACAGCTAGAAACTTACATTAATATATATTTAAGTGAAGCTAGACAAACATAAATACTATATATGGCAGTGCAGCCGTGGAGGTATGTATGTACGTTTACACATGCATGTAGTATATATGATCCGATGAAAATAATTAATTAATAAAATGAAGGAAAGCCGCCGTACCCACATTTGATCAGAAATATATATTTAATATTAAAAATCGTTAGGGTTCCCTGGGTCCCTGGGATGCATGTAAAAGTCTCCTCTCCTTGCTTTGTATAATCGATTGTACGTGTTTAGTTCCAACAGGTACGTCTAATAATTAAAACTCTCAATTAAGTCAAAGAAGAATTTGAATAGGTAATGCAGCTGGCTGATAAAATTAAAATAGGTATAAATCAAAATGAAGAATGATTAAGGATAGAAAAAATTGTTACAAGTCTACTTTCATATTTCAATTAGTCAAGAAATGGAATTGTTCGTACTACTGGCAGCTTAGTTGCAAGAAAGTTCAAATATAGCTGCAGCTAGTAATATATATGCCGAGTCCGTATCTGCTGTTATTCTCAAAGAAAAACAGGACCCTGTTATTCCATTGTGGGCCGTTAGATCAAAATGGATGGATCCGATCGGCCCACTTTAGATTTTAAGGGGTCTTTTTTAACTAGATCTGATCCGTTGATTTTGATCCAACGGTCCACAATGGAATAACAGGGTCCTGTTTTTCTTTTGGAATAACAGCCGATTTGAATTCATATATGCCAAATTAATTAAGTGTGGAAGGGGCCGGGTAAAATTAAAAGAATAGGGTCTCTCTCAAAAAAGGTCAAAAACTTTTTCCTCCAAATTAAATTTTAGTGGTGGGACGGGGCTACTTTTGCCCCTCTCTGCCGCATCTTGTTATTCTTACTTATTTAATGATGATTTTTATGGTGTTGTTTGTTGTTTTGTTGAGTTTCTATCCGTCCTTTCGTCGAGTCTTCGTCCGTTCTTTCATCGCTCTTGTTTTTTAACAAGAGTATTTAGTCTTTCTTTATTAGAAGTATCGTACCATGGAAAACCTTTGAGAAGACAGATTTGCTTCGACTTCCAATAAATTAGTTTAAAGATTGGAGTTTTATGGAGCACTTAACAACAATTCTGGTCCATTCAATCAAAGACGACGCGATTCATCAAAGCCGGTAACTTCGAGAAAGTAACTTTGTACTTTTCAAATTAATCTCTAGTGTTAGAGGAAAAATTATATTTTATTGAAGTTAGAAGGTTTGATGGTAGATAGAATATGTTATTTTGTGTCATTTGGTTTTGGATTGAAAAATTTTCTGTTATTCTCTATAAATGTAATCACTTCTTATGAATGAAATCTGTTACCTACGGACCTTTGATGTTCAAAAAAAAATTAAAAGGATAGTGTCCATAAAGTAATTTTGAATTTTCTCATCGCTCTTATGTCAATTAAGCTTACTTGATGAGTTGATGCATGACGTTTGAGCGGATATACATATTAGCATTAATTTATGGGAGATTAAAAAAGTTAAATTAAATTACAAGTGATAGTTAATTGTGTAGTTGACTGTTCCTCTCCCTCAGGCCTCAATTTGCTAGCTTGCTCCCCAAAGCCCGGCGTTGATTCTGAATATTTTCAAAGTCAAATTAAAATAATTTCACTTTTCAGTTCAAACTGTTTTATTATTGTTGTTGTTGTTATTTTTTTCCCTGGTCGTCGTATCGACTTGAATATTTTGCAGCCCCAAATGAACAGCCGGTCCGGTTAATTAGTTTAATTGTATTCTTTGAAAAGTATATATACATTGATACGTATTATGTAGAAATGCACTGCCCAATTAATTTTATTCTCAGTGTTGAAATTCGACGGCAAGAAAGATCGAGTAAGAGCAAAAGCAAGACTAGCTACTTTAATTTGGTCTATAACGACAGTCCAGTCCATCAATGGGTTTTACCATATATATATATACATGTGACATGAAAATTGGACTTAATTGTTACTGCTCCATATAAAGTATACAAGTGTCGTTATATATAATTATTATTTCTATATCACTTACTGTTTTAATTAATTATGTATATAGGTAAGTACAGCATAGTCAATTAGTCAAATGTGATATATTTATTATATATATGCTCATGACATGCATGAGAAGCATATATGCGATCGCGATCAGTGAACAACTATATATTAATTAACAATCATAAAAATATTATATTATATTATATTATGAAATTAAAATGCTTAGTCCCAACGTACAGTACTGGCAAAGCCATTAGCTATACCAGGTTTGAAACGGGGCCACAATTAATATTTTGCTTGACGGAAATTATTTAAGAAATAGTATAACACAATCATGTCTATTCTCTACCAACTATATATATATTTTTGAAAGACAAACATTAAACCAAGTATGAACTATCAATTCATTATTTATTTTTAAGACAACACTGAAATTTTGGGGATCAAAATATATGTTAATCATAATAATTATAATAAAAAATTTGGCCAATTTGGGGGGCTATTTGCTTCGCCACTGATAATTTATGTGTAGAGATCGATCAGATGAAAACGTTTGCATTGGCCTGCAACACAAAAAAGTTCGCATTTCGGATTGGCTGCAATACTCAAAATATACTAAGAAATGGTGATAAAATTAATAATTAAAAAAGGAATCAACTTTTGCAATTACAATCAATTGGTTAGCTTAATTACAGGTTCAAACTCCAAATATTGAATAAATTGAATCAATTTACACCCTTAATTTCCCTAGCTGTCTCATGTATGTAGTACTGATTAATCACCTTTTTTAAAAATTAAAAAAAAAAAAAACAAAAGGAGAACTAAAGAACATGGTCAGCTAGCTAGCAATGACCCCCCTTATTTTTGGGGTTATTTGTGCAATTAGATGAGCCGCTTTTAGATAATGAGCTCAACAGTTGGCCAATTGCCGATGGCCAAGTACTTGCGACTGCCGGCCAACTACTTGCGGCCAATGGCCTAGCGGCTTCGATATGCCGTGCATTGGAGAGCACAATCAGTAGCCACATGGCGACAACGATGCAGGACATTTTCTGACTCTTACTTGCAATTGGAGCCATCTCTGATTGATCGATCTGGATTAATTGGTTGACTAAATATATCTCTCTCTTTCAAGCAAGTAGAAAACAGAGCGGATTGATGTAGCAGTTATGTGAGTTTGAAGTGTCTGTTGATTGTGTTAAGTGAAGGAAGGATGCATGAGGGGGATGGAGGGGAAGTATCAGGTATATATAAAACATTTGAGCTAGCTAGATAGTTAGCTAGGTTGGTACAAAGCGTGTCAGTCATATTCATATATGGATGGTTGGATGGGCCGGTCTTGGTCTAAATGAAGGGTTGAATCTTTACTATCTGCAAACTGCGATACGACTTGGTCGACACACAAGTGTGAAATTAGACCCAGTCTCATGTTTACATGTGTGGCTCATGCTCATGCTCATGCTCATGCATGATAGTCGTCTAAGTCTGGTCGGAAGGAAATGGAATGTACGGATCAGTAATTGCATGAACTAAGTCATAAAGTGGTGATATTATATATATGCAATGCGGTGACCAGCTAGCATGGAGGCCCAGCTGAGCTGAGCTGAGCTGAGCCCATTCCGGTATCTACCTGTCAAGCTACTAACTTACTCAGCTCTTCATTACCGACTTCGTTTATAGAATACATCGAAAGCTAGCTAGCTTAAATATCTGGACGTACGGTACGATATTTTGTTTTCATATAGATTAGATCCTAACACCGACTTCATCTGTGACTGTGAGTGCATGTGACCAGAAAAAGTTGCTGCTGCTGCTGCGGCGGCGGCACCGGCTTGTGTTATATCCATCAACTGAATGTGTGAAACTGAAACATCAAGCGCACAGCTCCTTTAAACAAGATCAACTTTTCATGTAATATTAACTAGTATCTTGCCGTGCGTTAAAACAGATCTTATTTAATAAAATTTCTTGATATGAATATTTTCATTATTGTTATAAACTCCGAAATGCTAACAGTTTAAACTATGTTTTATCATGTCCGACATTTTGATTTATGATTCTCATTAAATTTATTATATAAAAATGCTTGGGCATACAAAAATTTTTCATTTTGCATTGTGCAGTTCACAACATCAGCCATTGGAACGTCTCGAGTCCGTGCTAACACGAATCTCAAAACTATCTAACCGCTGACATTGTGAACTGCATAATGCATGAAAGGAATAGCACGATGGCTAGAGATGCGGAAATTAAAATTTTTCTAACCAAAGCATGTGCAGTTCAATCAGATCTTGCCAAACGAACGACTTATCGCTGATCTACACAATAACATGCATAGAGAGGCAGTAGTTATACCTTTGACGCGTAAACGGTTGCTCGGTATGCTGTCCGGTTGCGCGTCGCCCTTGTCCACCAAAGGTTCGACCACCACCGTCCGTCTAGGCAAGAAGAACGTTGACGGCGGGTCCTTCGATCTTTTCCTCGCACGAATCTCAACCCTAAACCCTAGGTTTGATAGAGGAGATTTCTCAACACATGAGAGAGAGAGAGAGGAAGAAAGGTGGCTGGGAAAAACTTACTTTTTCGTGCATGAAACCTTCCCTTTTATACTTGTCAAGAGTGATTAAGGAAACCCTAATCACATACCATAATCTGCCTTTCTGTCAGGTTGCGTTATAACGCACCCAATATTGCGTTATAACGCAACACCTGACAGAACCAGATTTCTGTCACAGATTCCGTTATAACGTAACATATGTTGCGTTATAACGGAACTGCTGACAGAACCAAATGACAAGTATTCTCTCATATGTTCGAGACATAAGATCAAAACATCATAGCCATGATGATATTCAGGTTATCATGATGCCCAATCAAGCTCAAGTCAGGCCGCGCCTGATTTGACTTATTGCCATCACTCGTTACACGTTCGCCGACGTGACACGAACCTGAACAGGACTAATGGTCGAGAGCCTTTGTAGGTGTGACCTTATAGGGATCTGGATCATGTTGGGTTGCATTAACAGTGATTCTCATCTACCTGTTTAATGCTGATCATCATCAGTGTCAAGCCATCCACGTGACGATCCCCAAATGATACAGACAGTACGCACGTCCACGTAGTATCTTGATCCTGAGTAAGAGTACCTTACTTGTGTTGATTCTATGTCATATGAATATCCAAGATCAGTCCGAGGCAGGATTGTGTCATCCTCACGACTATATCATTTACTTGACGTCCATATAGATTAAACACATGACTAAGATTAATCATTGCGCGCGTGTGTAATCCATAATGTCAAGGGGCCCAGTGGATATCATAACTCATCTATGATGAGAAACATTCCAGTATCTTGATCATCCATGATCCAAGCTACCAATTCTACACACCGAACTGGAATCCCTTATGCCACCTGTTACGGTTGGGATAGGAAACTAGTCACAGTGTGCAGTCATGATATTTGATCATGACAACCTCAACCGTGAATCCAACACTGACAAGAATATGAATGACATAACACATTCCTTTTGTCATATTCTTGTCGCGGTCAGTCCAATGCCATGTCACAGAGAATGTGCACATGCATCCATATGATCTAGTTGATAGCCGCGCTATCAATGGGACGTGATACAAACCCATCTGCTAGACTCATATGCTGATCCTATCCGACCAACTAGAGTACCATGCTAGTTATCATAGATCAGGGCAGTTTTAGAATTGACGTCATACACATCATGGCATATCACTTGCTCTTGTCGTAAACGACACAAGCCATAACGTAACATCAATTCAAGGAAACTAATGAATAAAACATCCAAATAAGAATAACCATGAACAAGCGAATACCATATATATATAAATATAAATATGTATGTTTCTCTAGTACATAAACACTAACAATCTCCCACTTGGACTAGAGACATCATATCCTCTACGTCCAGTGAAGTGTACCCTAAAACAAAAGTAAAGTACAACCACTACATCATCAGACCCAGCCTACGCGGCGTCGAATGCCCATGGCCGATCTATGAAGATTCGTCTTATCCAAAGACAGTGGCTTTGTTAGCGGGTCAGCTGTGTTGCTGTCCGTATCCACCCTGCTGATTCTCACATCACCTCGATTCACAAAGTCGCGAATCAGGTGATACTTGCGGTCGACATGCTTGCTTTTCTGGTGCGATCTCGGCTCCTTGGCTTGAGCGATAGCTCCGTTGTTGTCACAATAGAGCTCAATCGCCTCAAGTGAACTCGGAACAACCTCAAGTTCTTGCAAGAACTTGCGCAACCAAACCCCTTCCTTGGCGGCTTCAGCTGCGGCTACGTACTCGGATTCGGTGGTAGAGTCTGTCACGCACTCTTGCTTTGAGCTCCTCCAGCTCACAGCGCCACCGTTCAACGTGTACACGTATCCTGATTGCGATCGCAAATCATCTTGGTCGGTCTGGAAACTAGCATCCGTGTAGCCCCTGGCTACTAGCTCAGTTTGACCACCATAGATTAGGAGCATCTCCGAAGTATTCCTCAAATACTTCAGTATGTTTTTGACAGCTGTCCAATGCTTGAAACCGGGGTTCGACTGATATCTGCATGTCATGCTCAAAGCATATGCAACATCAGGGCGAGTACAAGTCATGGCATACATGATCGATCCGATCGCTGACGCGTACGGAATCCGACTCATCCTCTCAAGCTCATCAGTCCCTGAAGGACATTGAGTCTTGCTTAATTTAATGCCATGAGACATAGGCAGAAATCCCTTCTTGGAATCTTCCATGCCGAATCTCTTCAAGACTTTGTCTATGTAGGTACTTTGACTTAATCCGATAAGTCGCTCAGATCTATTCCTATAGATTCTGATTCCCAACACATAGACTGCCTCGCCCAAGTCCTTCATCGAGAAAATCTTCATCAATGAAGACTTGACCCCGTTCAACATTGGCACATCATTGCCTATGAGCAATATGTCATCAACATATAGGACTAGGAATACGACCGAGCTCCCACTAACCTTCTTGTATACACAAGGTTCCTCTTCGCATTTCTTGAAATCAAATTTCTTGATTTCACGATCGAATCGCAAGTTCCAACTCCGAGATGCTTGCTTAAGTCCATAAATGGATCTCTTAAGCTTGCATACCTTCTTAGCACTTGACGAATCCTCAAAACCCGACGGTTGTACCATGTACAACTCTTCTTCTAAATCGCCGTTTAGAAAAGCGGTTTTGACATCCATCTGCCATATTTCATAATCATAAAATGCGGCAATGGCTAAAAGGATCCGAATTGACTTGAACATAGCGACAGGTGAGAAGGTCTCATCGAAATCGATCCCTTGGATCTGTCGATATCCCTTCGCCACTAGTCTGGCCTTGTACGTAGTCAAATTCCCGTCTTTGTCACTCTTCCTCTTGAAAACCCATTTGTTCTCAATTGGCCTAAAGCCTGGAGGAAGGTCAACCAGGTCCCAAACCTGATTGTCGTACATAGACTGAATTTCGGCTTTCATGGCTTCCAGCCACGAGTCGGAATCTGGTCTGCTCATCGCATCATCGAAGCTCACAGGATCATCAGTATCCAAACTGGTGATCTCATGCAGACCCAACCATCTTTCAGGTTGACGAACCACACGTTGTGACCTTCTAGGAATAACCCTCGGAGGCGGTTGTGATGCTTCTTCAGGTTGTAGCTCAGGCACATCCTGCAAAGGCACTTCCTCATCTACTCGAGTTTGCACTTCCTCAACCGGAGTCGAGGGTGTGTTCACTTGAGTTTCGGCAGGAATGTCTTCGGCCTCTTCCATCCGCGATGGATCAGGGCTTAAGAAGCTCCCACTAACCCCTGCAACCCTGGGTGGAAATCTCAAGTTTCCATCTTGCAACTCCACTGGAATTTCTTCAAGTTGGATGTTGCTCCCACTACTCTTTCTTGCGAGAAATTCCTTCTCCAAGAACACACCATGACGAGCAACAATCACCTTGTTCTCATTCCGGTGGAAGAAGTAGTAGCCCTGAGTATTTTTGGGGTATCCCACAAAGAAATACTTGTCCGATCTAGAATCGAGCTTTCCTGAGGTTTTATCTTTCCTCACGAATGCCTCGCATCCCCAGATCTTAAGGAAAGACAAGGGAGGCACCCTCCCAAAACATAACTCGTATGGTGTCTTCTCCACGGACTTAGACGGAACACGGTTTAGCATGAACGCGGCTGTCTCCAGCGCATAACCCCAGAACGATGCTGGGAGAGTTGCAGCACTCATCATTGATCGGACCATGTCCATCAATGTCCTGTTCCTCCTCTCGGAAACGCCATTCCATTGAGGAGTCCCCGGCGGGGTCAATTGTGAGACGATCCCACAATCTTTCAGGTAAGAGGTGAACTCAATACTTAGATACTCACCACCGCGATCCGATCGCAAGACCTTGATCTTCTTGTTGAGTTGATTCTCTACTTCGTTCTTAAACTCTTTGAACTTGTCAAAGGTTTCAGACTTATGTCTCATCAAGAAGACATAACCGTATCGACTGAAATCATCAGTGAACGTGACAAAGTACGAGTATCCACCTCGGGCATTAATGCTTAAGGGCCCACACACATCGCTGTGCACTAGTCCCAACAAGTCATTTGCTCTTTCACCTTTCTTCTTGAAAGGCGCCTTAGTCATCTTGCCAAGCAAGCAAGAGTCGCAGGTGTCCAGTGAGTCCATCTCAAACTGGCCAAGAAGCCCCGCTTCTTTCAACCTTTTAATGCGATTCTCATTTATATGACCTAGGCGGCAATGCCACATGAAAGCCTCGCTTTCATTTGAGATCCTCGGTCTCTTGGTTTGTATACTAAGAATAGGCGTATCCAAGTCGAGCAAATACAGACCATCTGTTTTAACACCAGAACCATAATGTAAACTATTCAAAGAAAAATTCATCAAACCTTTCTTAATAGTAAACTCAAAATCATCTGAATCCATACGCGATACAGATATTATGTTCTTAGTAATGCAAGGACAAAAATACACTTCAGATAAATGTAAAATAAGGCCCGTAGGCAAAGATAAATCTACGTCGCCAACATCGGTCGCCGATATAATCGCACCATTGCCGACACGCATCTGTATTTCCCCTTTGCTCAGCCGTCTCCTATTTCTTAGCACCTGCACATTACCAACAATGTGAGCACCTGAACCTGAATCCAAAATCCAGTTCTTAGAAATAGTAGCGAGATGTGTCTCAAAGACATAGATACCTGGTCCTTGGATCAAGTTCTTAGTCTTGAGCTGGGGGCAGTCCCTTCTCCAATGACCCTTGCCATGGCACTCATAGCATTCGGCGTCAGCTGGGATTACCTTTGCGGCCTTAGGCTGGTCCGCGACCACGCCCTTGCCCTTGTTGCTCTTCTTGGGCCTAGGCTTGCGCTTGCCCTTCTTGACTTTCTTCCCAGTCTCAGACACGGTGAGGACATTAGAAGGCCCCGCCTTCTTGAAGTCCACCTCCGCTGACCTGAGGAGACCATGAAGTTCGCACAGCGTTTTCTCCATCCCACTCATGTGATAGTGAGTCACAAAGCTGCTGAAGGTGTGTGGGAGAGAATTGAGCACGATATTCACGGTGTGATCCCTAGGGAGAGGCGCGCCGAGCCTTTCCAGCTGCTCAGCGTAGCTCATCATCTTAAGCATGTGAGCTGATACAGAACTCCCCACAGACATTCGGCAGTTGACAAAAGAAGTCAACACGTTGTAACGCTCGACTCGCAACTGCTCAGCGAACAAGTCCGCGAGCTGTTGCATAATCTTGTGCGTAGGCATGTCCTCGAACCGCCTTTGCAGCTCAGGATCCATGATCGCGATCAAGAGGTCCCAACGTCCAACTCGTCTGCCAGGTGCGTCTGCACCGAGACGTAAGCCGGATTCTTAGCCATGACGGCCGGGTTAGTATCCGTGGCCGCCTTCTCCACTATGAACTCCGGAGGCATTTCCTCGCCCTCCGGTAGGGGAGTAGTCAAGACGTACTCCTTCCTCTCTCTCTTCAGAACATTCCTGAGGTTCCGGAGCCAATCAGAGTAGTTGGCACCGTCGGAACGGAGAGGATTGCGGTCCAAGACTGGACGCAGGGAGTTCGTGTTAGCCATGTCTACAAAAATTACCACAAGAGAAAATCGCAGTTAAGTTCATGAAATTCATTTTGTTTTTAAGAAAACAACTTCCACTATAGTTTGTAAAGTTCGTCCAATTACCATAGTAGGCCCAAGATCCATATTTTCAGTTAAGTTGTCCAGCGGCGGCTAGGTATTACAATTTAACCTATTTTAGGTAGACCACGCCGGGTCAATCGTGCCGCGCACGACTCTTGGCGCATCAAGGTCCGCGACCTCGACGCTATCCCCAAAGCCAGCGTCGGCATGGCCTTTGCCAAGTCGTAACCTCTCCTTATTTGGTTCGGCACGCACGGCGTACCCCACGACCCGTCACTCCCTCAATTCGACTTCCTACTTAATTCGGTCAAGTCTCCAAGAGCTCGTTTAGGGAGGTGGATAAGGAAGGCAACGGGAAATTGCACTTGGGTTGGTTGGACTAATGCAGGTCAAATTGCGAGTTGGTGGGGCATGATAAAACCGAATACCATACTTATTTATTCTACGACTCAACCATAGCAATAAATTCACAACAATCTCAAACAACTGACAAGCATTTAGGGCATACAAGCCCCGCGAGATATATGGCCCCGCTCCAAGCTCCATCCGCCGAGATCGCGTGAGTTCTAAGCTTGGTACCTGTTTTTCCATTCCCATATCCTAACTAGAAATAAAACTATTCCTTAAAGCGATATGAAATGAAAAACATATATTAATGCTACCCAATTAACCCTTGGGGCACGCAGGCCTCAAATTAATTAATTAACACACTAATATACCACGGGGCACCAAGGCCGCATTACAAACATTCACAAACAATCAATACATCACACAAGGCATTGATCTTTGGCCATATATCCCGCACCTGCAAACATTCTCATACACACATACAAGACATTTTGCAAGTAGAGTAATAAGATCTAATCAGTTTATAAACAAGTAATAATCATTAAGCAATAACTAATTAAATTCAGCCTCTGTCACAGGTTGCGTTATAACGCAACATATGTTGTGTTATAACGGATCTCGCCGGATCAGTCTGCAAAACCGACAGGTTGCGTTATAACGCAACAGAGAGTTGCGTTATAACGGAACCTCTCTGTTTTGAGACCCTGCCCCTTACCGTTTCGATCCGCGATCAAAACCGTCACTTTGTACGATCCAAACACGTCATAATACATGTCAATCAAGTACTGTGACATCCTCAAATTTATTAAAAATTAATCTAAGGCCTTAAGGGCACAATTCAATCAATTATCTACTCTAACAATTATTCACGTGTTTATCAAATCGATTAATCTCAATTACAAGGCATAATATCGCCTCAAAGCAACAAATCAGTTCAAGTTTGGCCAACCTTGGCTCTGATACCACTGAAAGGAATAGCACGATGGCTAGAGATGCGGAAATTAAAATTTTTCTAACCAAAGCATGTGCAGTTCAATCAGATCTTGCCAAACGAACGACTTATCGCTGATCTACACAATAACATGCATAGAGAGGCAGTAGTTATACCTTTGACGCGTAAACGGTTGCTCGGTATGCTGTCCGGTTGCGCGTCGCCCTTGTCCACCAAAGGTTCGACCACCACCGTCCGTCTAGGCAAGAAGAACGTTGACGGCGGGTCCTTCGATCTTTTCCTCGCACGAATCTCAACCCTAAACCCTAGGTTTGATAGAGGAGATTTCTCAACACATGAGAGAGAGAGAGAGGAAGAAAGGTGGCTGGGAAAAACTTACTTTTTCGTGCATGAAACCTTCCCTTTTATACTTGTCAAGAGTGATTAAGGAAACCCTAATCACATACCATAATCTGCCTTTCTGTCAGGTTGCGTTATAACGCACCCAATATTGCGTTATAACGCAACACCTGACAGAACCAGATTTCTGTCACAGATTCCGTTATAACGTAACATATGTTGCGTTATAACGGAACTGCTGACAGAACCAAATGACAAGTATTCTCTCATATGTTCGAGACATAAGATCAAAACATCATAGCCATGATGATATTCAGGTTATCATGATGCCCAATCAAGCTCAAGTCAGGCCGCGCCTGATTTGACTTATTGCCATCACTCGTTACACGTTCGCCGACGTGACACGAACCTGAACAGGACTAATGGTCGAGAGCCTTTGTAGGTGTGACCTTATAGGGATCTGGATCATGTTGGGTTGCATTAACAGTGATTCTCATCTACCTGTTTAATGCTGATCATCATCAGTGTCAAGCCATCCACGTGACGATCCCCAAATGATACAGACAGTACGCACGTCCACGTAGTATCTTGATCCTGAGTAAGAGTACCTTACTTGTGTTGATTCTATGTCATATGAATATCCAAGATCAGTCCGAGGCAGGATTGTGTCATCCTCACGACTATATCATTTACTTGACGTCCATATAGATTAAACACATGACTAAGATTAATCATTGCGCGCGTGTGTAATCCATAATGTCAAGGGGCCCAGTGGATATCATAACTCATCTATGATGAGAAACATTCCAGTATCTTGATCATCCATGATCCAAGCTACCAATTCTACACACCGAACTGGAATCCCTTATGCCACCTGTTACGGTTGGGATAGGAAACTAGTCACAGTGTGCAGTCATGATATTTGATCATGACAACCTCAACCGTGAATCCAACACTGACAAGAATATGAATGACATAACACATTCCTTTTGTCATATTCTTGTCGCGGTCAGTCCAATGCCATGTCACAGAGAATGTGCACATGCATCCATATGATCTAGTTGATAGCCGCGCTATCAATGGGACGTGATACAAACCCATTTGCTAGACTCATATGCTGATCCTATCCGACCATCTAGAGTACCATGCTAGTTATCATAGATCAGGGCAGTTTTAGAATTGACGTCATACCCATCATGGCATATCACTTGCTCTTGTCGTAAACGACACAAGCCATAACGTAACATCAATTCAAGGAAACTAATGAATAAAACATCCAAATAAGAATAACCATGAACAAGCGAATACCATATATATATAAATATAAATATGTATGTTTCTCTAGTACATAAACACTAACAATGCAGTACAGCAGGGGATATGAGTTGCTTCATTTTGGGGTGATGGATGAACCCTCCACACGGACATAATTTTGGGGAGTGCTTATCCCCTAACTTACTACATTGTGCAGTTCACGACATGAACCATTGGATCTCTAGAGATCCGCTCGGGCACGAATCTCAAGACAATCTAACGGTTCATGCTGTGAATTGCACAATTCAGTACACAGCAGGGGATATGATTTTAATTTTGGGGCCTATGGGTTTTATGGCAAAAAAAAAAAACAAAAAGAAAAACAGTTTTTGGGAAGAGAGGCAAATAAACACACCCAATCATTAACAAAATAACAAAATTGTCATTGGATGGACTCTATGCACATGGGCAGTTGTTGGGCTGAGTGACAATCTATATAATATCTGTTAACTCGAAGGGTTTTTGGGGAGAGAGGAGAGCATTAAATGATTGATCCAGAGCGATCAGCAACCCAAAGAGCGGATCGCTGTGCAAACTTTTGCGCGGACAGTTCAGATGTTTGGATTTGCTCTAATCGGACAGCCAAGAATAGTTGGACAAATACTCTTTTTAGGTCTCAAAAAAAGTCCTCCTATTATAAGTAGTAGGGATGTTAGGCCGTTAGCTCCATATTTAATGTCAATCTTCATCTTGGACTGTTAGCTCCATATCTTTACTATAGGTACTAATTTCGGACAGGTTTTTTAATGTGCACTAGTAACACAACAATGTTCTATAAAAATCTACAAAGTATAGAAAGTAAGGAGCACAAATTAACAAGCTAGCATTATCATATCCTTAGTATCCCTATAATATTAGTATCCCTATAATAGTTATTTAAGTTAGGACGGGTTTTGCTCCAGTATTTGCAACAATTGTTTCTACATTATTATTATTATTTTTTTTGTGGGAATGATTTTGACGCATGTCAATCAAAACATCAAAGAGCAGTGAATTTAGAGGTGGCAAAATGTGATCCGACCCGACCCAACTCGTTTAATCTCTATTTGGAAATACTAGTAATTCAAACCATCACGTTAAGAGTTGAATTAAAGATTATTTTTTTTAAAAAAAATAATATTAGCTTAAAACAGTCCAAGATGAAAATCCAGGCCGTTCTTTTATATAAGCAGCCCAGAATTCCAGGTAGCCCATCAATTGGATTGATGGCCTGCGTTTGTAGCACTAGTATACACATGATTTTGGGCCACTATTCAAATATGCTATGCTATTGGTATCTTAGCTAAATCGTATATATGTTGAAATTGAAACGGAAGTAACTATCCTCGAAACTCATAAGAACAAATGTTGAAAGAAAATATATATCCATTTTTGCATTCCGTGAGTGCATTTCTAAAAATATATCAGATCATTTTCAAATTTTAATTTATGGTGCTCATCAATAAGTTTTTCAAATCAAAACCTTATGACATACAAATATTTTACAATTTTTTTGTACTTGCTTGGGATGTCTTAAAGGTGATACATAAAAATTGATTATTTTTAAACAAATACTATTAAAAGTAAACTTTCATTAATATTATATAACCACTTATAAAAAATCTCAAACAAATTCTTAAAAATTTTTCAAAATGAAAAACTTTTATATACTATAAGGATTCGATACACACAACTTTTCGAGCCATATAATTGAAATTTGAAGGTGTTGACCCGCAAAATGGGACAACTTTGATGGCTTTGAGCCAAATAAAATCAAACAATATTTCAGGAATGAAATGAAAGATTGAGGAAAAGTTCTATTCCTCAAGTCTCTACAAGCCACTACAAATTAAATTAAAATGTGAAATCGTGTTTCACAAAGCATAATCCGACCAAGAAAACACCAAATCCATAAGAAATCCTCAGAATCCCCTCACTTGTCACTCTTTTTTGATTGAGATTTAAGGAAGAGAGTTATTATCTTAAATTAAATTTCAATTTAAAAGAAAAAAAAACGATCTGTGACATGATCAGGTTCTCCCCAAAATATCAAGAATTTTGACATGTCACTCATGATGTTGGGAGTTCTATAGCCCCAAATATCAATTTAATTTGACCAAGTGTGCTAATTGAGCATTAAATATTATTTAATTGCTTAATTATTAAAATCATAAAATCAAGCATGTCTAATCATCCTTAAAAATGGTTATATGATTTTAGGCACAATTCCATGATTTTTACCAAATTAATTTCATGAGATGTCAAATTAAATTTAAAAAAAAAAAAATCCGAAACCAAGTTATGCATCAAGACATTCTCGGGTACAAACTTAAAGTCAGATTGGGTACACAATGGGGGAGCCCTAAACAGCAACCTTACAAGTGGGACTTGCCTGTCATAGGCACACCGGCTGAAACAAAAGAGAAAAGAAAAAAAAAATGCAAAGCAAGCTACCTGCACTCGGTGCACCTTGAGCTGAACCGCTGCCAATGCCTTCCCCTCCTTCTGGTCCTTGTGCGCCGCTCCCAGCCAGCAGTGAAGAAAGGAGCACCCCTGCTGCCCCCTTCCTCTTCTTTCTCCTCTCCTCTTCTCCTCTGCGTTTTCTCCTCCGTCAACCAAAAAAAACAACACAAAAAAAGGGAGGATTAGGGGAGATCAAAGGAGAGAGCAAGCATGGAAAAGGAAAAAGCAAACCAACCAACCTCTGAGCTGCTGACCTCAGGTCGCCTGCGCCCTTGCTGCTGCCCTTGGCGATCAAGGAAGGGAGGGGGAGATGGACTGAGCAGCAACCTGAGCCACAGCCGCCCACAGCAGCTTCCTGTCTCGAGTCAGACTGAGAGGAGCGGGATTGGTTGTTGCAGCGCCTAGAAGTAAGTTTCTTGCTGCCCTCTGCTTGAGCTCAGTAGTTGGGACGAAAGGGAGGCGAGGCTGGCCACAGGAATTCAAAAAAAAGAGGGCTTAGGACTGCCAGTAAAGACTGAGAATTGATTTGAAAACTGGGGGGGAGGATTCTGGCGTGGGGAGACAACCTGCTGCCCCAATTTAAGTCCCAAAATGTTGCCCTATTTGGCTTGGCAAGGAGAAAAGGCAAGGAAGAAAGGACTTGCCATTTTGGTGAAAAGGTCAAGAGAGCCAAACCAGCCAATAGATGCACGCCAACTCAGCCCTGATTTCAAGCCTATCCTCTGCCTATAAAAAGACCCCCAAGCTTCAATTCAAGGTGCCACTTTCCCATTCTCTTAAGTCTAGAAACTAAAATCTGTTAGTCTGTGTAAGTTATTAGTATTGTTAGGATTAGAAGAAAGGATTGAAAGCACTTCTGAAAGAGAAGGAAATTTGTTCAAAAGGTAAGATTGAAAGGTGAAGAGGGTGTATTGCTTTGACCCTTGCTAAGGCCACCAGCCCTGCCTCGATTGGAAGGCAGGCTTGGGAGAGCACAATCCGTGCTCTCAGGCAGAGGAGCGAATCAATGCCCCCAATGAATGTGTTACAATGCTTGATTTTGAAATTTGCAAAATCTTGACTGTTTCTTTTTCTTTCTTTGGTTAAGCTTGCTTTGCATTTTCCTTTTCCTGTTGGCTGACTTGTCACACAGTAGATAGTTGGTTCAAGAGAGGAGAAGCTCAAGGGAAGGGGCAATCCGCACCTTATCAAACCCAAGAGCTCTCATCCTCTTTAAAGAAAAAAAAAAGTCCATATAATAAAAGGGATCTAAAAGTCATCACTAAAAACTTGACATAGCCTTTGGACAACGCTTCGTGCAATCCGCACGATGTGTCTAACCCCTTTTGCACAATCCGTGCAAGAGGTTCCGTTGCAAGAGCAAGTGCAATACGTACGAGCTCTCCACCACTCCCTTGCGCAATACGTGCAAGGGTAGAAAAGCATCAATAATCCCCTTTTGAGGGGTTATGCTGCTGAAATTCTAAGAAAATTGCAATGGAACCCCTCGCAACATTATGCGAACACTTTCAGCAGCAATGTTTTGACCACAACTCACTCAAAAAATGAAAAATGGAGTTCTGTTGGTCCAAATGCTTTGAAATTTTCAGGAAATGTAAATAACCACCAAATAAAGGTTTCGTCCAAGTTTCACATTTTTTTGAATTTTCTGTGATTTACCATGATTTTCCCAAGACAGACCAGAAAATAGGAATTGTGCCAGTGAACTGATACATCAAAAACCAAAAACTGCTTTATTCTATGAATTGGACCATATTATTTTATTTTAAATTCTTGTAAAACACATTGTGTTGAACTTGCACACAAATTTTGGTTAGAAAATTTCAAGTCTAAGGCCTTCAAATAAATTTGCGAAGAAAATGACAGCATCCATTCCAGTTTTTGCCAGTTTTGCCCTTCCTCTGAAGAACAGTCTGAAAACATATCAGAAAGTGCTCAAAATTAAAGATGTTCAAAACATGAAATGTTCTATAGATGTCCCTCCAGGTGTTTGTAAAATAAAAATGATACATCCTTAACAAAAGTTTCCAATTGAGGACTGATCTACCCCTGAAAACTGCTGTCCCAGTTTTCTGCACACTGGCAGCAGCTGAAATTCTTGATTTCTCTTAAATTTTGAACATGACACAGTGATATGTGATTGCTAACATGAAATATGTGGTCTAAAGTGTCTCTTGACAAAATTTTACATTTTTTTTGAAATTTTGGTGAATTTTCATGAATTTTTTATAATGCTCAGCCTCCATTGAACTGATTTTGAGAACAGCAGCTATGGTTCCACTTTCATCCTTCATTTCTCCTTTGTTTTGAAAATGAATCACATGTTAAATCTCATATATGTGAAATAGGTATGCTACACAATATGTTCAAGAAATTTGACCATGTATTGAGTCCATTTGATGCCTGAAATCTAAATTACAAAATCAATCCCGGGTGGGGGAGGAAATGCAATTTGGCAGCACAGTTTCGTGATCCAGGCTCCATTTTCATCTTTGAATTTCTCGTTTGTTTTGAGCATGAACCATATATTAAATCTTGCACATATGAAATAGGCGTGCTTTAAAACATATTCAGAAAGTTTGACGAGATATTGAGTTCATTTGATGCTTGAAATTCAAATTACAAAATCAACTCCCGAGCTATTTGCTTGGTACCAGACCACCAACTGGTGGTGGTGCCGCCTCTTTTTCCGGCCATCTCCAGCCGAATCGGGCTCCACCGCTGGACTCCCCTCGCCGAGACAATGCCGGAGTTGGTGGCCGATCTCCGATCGGGCGTCAGATGGCCGGAGCTCTTCCCCGGACGTCTCGGATCTCGCCACGTCACTCCCTCACAAAGCAAGGAAAATGTCAAAGTTGATATAACCCTCAGATCAAGATCCAGCGGCCTAGGATCGTCCTCCGTGGTACAACCCACAGCAGCGGATCCGAAACCCTCCCTGCGGTCCAGCACGGGAAAGGAAAAAGAAAAGAGAAAACAGTGGCCCAATTCGATTTAGCGCAGCATATCATGCTCTCAAAATTAAAACGACCTTTTGACAAATCATTTTAAGTCTAAATTTTATGAAGTTTGTTTCTAATTTCTAAATTTAAAATAGAGTATTGTGAAACAGAAAAATCAAATTTTCAAAAGTTAAAAGTTTGGATTTAAATTTAAAACCAAAGCAGATATCTTTTGACTCCAATTTTATTAATTGTTTTGTTGTATGAAAAATATTTCAAAACACAACTCCATGCAATGAAATAAATTTTAAATTAATTTGGGTCTAAATTATACCCAAAAGTCTTTTGAACTTGATTCATGTCTTTAAAAGGCCAAGTTAAGACCCGACGTCAAATACCAAAGTTCAAATACCAAAACCTCAAATGCAAGCTCCAAGACCCAAGCGTCAAAAGCTCAGATCCAATACTCAAATACTAAAGTCTAAGCATCCAAGCTTAAGTCCAAAATTCAAATACCAAAGTCTAAGTACCCAAGCTCAAACCCAAAGATCAAATCCAAAAACCCGAAACTCAAATTCAAAGCCCAAATCCAAAATCCCAAATACAAAAACCCAAACATCAAAACTCAAATCCAAGACTCGATTACCATACCCAAAGCCCAAATTTAAAAACCAAATGCCTAAAACTAAAGTCAAAGCCTAAATCCCAAAACTCGAGTCAAAGATCCAATCAACCTGGGCACTTAGACTGAATCAAGTTCAAAAACCTCAAACGTGACATAGAAGTCGTCCAAGACCCAAATGTGACATCGAAGTCAATCAAATCCCAAACGTGCTGCCAGCACGACCAAACGTGACACCGAAATCAGAAAAGTCTAAACATGACATCGAAGTCAGAAAAGTCGAAACGTGACGATGAAGTCAACCAACTCCAAGCGCGACGATGAAGTCAACCAACTCCAAACGTGACACTGAAGTCAGAAAAACCGAAACGTGACACTGAAGTCAACAAAATTTAAACGTGACACTGAAGTCAGAAAAACCGAAACGTGACACTGAAGTCAACCAAATTTAAACATAACACTGAAGTCACATACAAATTCATTGTTACATTCAAGTCAAGTCAAAGTCATTGATCGTTTGTTTATATTTCATATCTTATATTTTTAAATGCTTGCCCGGCACCTAACCTCTTTGCTTAGTCTTAATCAAAGGTTCTCGGGATTCGCATCCCGGGGTAATTAACAGCGAGGGCTTGCGCTCACTAGAATTCGAAAGTCCCCACAATCACTTAAAAAACCACTCAGACGCGCATTCCCTAAATCTCCACCAAAGAGCGCGTCTCGAGGGGTGACCGTATCCTCTTTCAGCTTCAGACCGATCGGAAGCGCGAAAAAGGGTCGCACAAAAGGTAATTTGATATGTTTTCGGAGGTGATTACCATAGTTTTATTTGCATAACTGATCTACAGAACATTATACCCGAATCAGCATGCACTTCTTTGCACACAACAAAAGGAGGAGGAATCCGTTGACAATACTTATCTTAATGGTACTTTTAAATTTTTAAAAAAATCATAAAATATCTTAAAACTGAAAAAAGAAATATTTATGAATAACTTATAGATGGATAGTGTTTCAAATTTCAATCAATTTGAATATCATTTGATATCATATTGGTTATTCCGTTAAGTTTGAACAGAAAAACTAACGTAGTGATCAAATATGGACATAAATCAAAGTTTAGTAACAAAAAAATAGATAAATTGAAGTTTATTGATGAAATATTGATTCGAGGTTAAGTTGAGGAACCTCCCTGTGTTACACTACGCTGAACTCATGCAACTTCAATCCTCTGTACTTGTCCCGCTGTCCTTCTTAAGTTTTTTCGATGTGATAGTGATACCACAAAATAAAATATTAATATTGGTCCGTTGAAATGTGGAGACTGAGTGGGAATGACTTGATTGATGAGGGCATGCATCCGGTCTCGCAGTTAGTTTTACTTTTGCCAGAATGCTATTGCTATCTAGGTTCATATATGACAAGTAATGGTTTCTGTTTAACAGAAAGAGAGAGAGAAAGAGATTAATTGAGAGCTCTGGGGGAGAGGGACGTGTTGTCCAAGGTGGCCTGATAAGCCTGAGTTCTTATGTCTTAGGGCCCGTTCGGTTCTACAGCATTTGCATAAACCTAACTTTTTTCAATCCTGGCTTGCGCCAATTCAATCGCAGCAAGCCACGACCAAAAAAATCTACTCGGACCGGATTGTTTGAAAATCAGGTTTTGAGGTGTTTTGAACTTACATTTTTATTGTTTTCCGCGCTGGCTTTATGAAGACCCGGGCTTTCTACCTTCTAATCGAACACTACATAGTTAATTAAAGCGGTAGCCATGGCTTGCGGAGGCAAAGCCATGGAATTGAACAGGGCTAATTAATGTCCTCGATATACCCTTACACCGAGTCCGTATCTGCTGTTATTCTTAGGGATAATAGGGTCCTGTTATTCCAGTTTGGACTGTCGGATCAAAATGAACGGTTCAGATTAATACTAAAGTACAGCTTTTGAAGAAAGCAAGAATTTCTTTGAACAAATCCAATCCGTCCGTTCTGATCTAACAGTCAATATTAGGATAATAGGGCCCTGTTATCCATATTGTGGACAACAGGTGATATGATTCCCTCTTACACCAACCAACAACAATACCACATATTTCATATTTGTATTGTATAGTACTTCTGATTAATTGTTCCATGCGATTATATGATTTTTCTTTTACATGAAATTGGATTAATCTCATCAATGCTCTTGCCCTGGTCAAAAACTTTTCTTAACTATACATCATCCATCATATTCATAGGTCTGTTTGAAATATAAAGGATATATATTAATTAAGGATCGATCACAGACTTTGAGTCATAATTGGATTTGGAGTTTTGTTATTCAGTGAGTGGCAGTGGCAGCACATATATGAATATGAGGACTGGACTGGACTGGACCACTTAATTTGTAACTGCAGGAGGTTGGTCTGTTATTCAATTTGCATTAATTGAAGTCCATTATTGAAAAATAGCTAGAATGAATTGTTCAAGGAAAATAAATTAAGTAGCGTACGTTATCTTGGCGCCACAGGAATGAGACTATCGATCACATTCACTCACATGGAGGATGCGAATTAACAAGGATCATATTATATTTTATTATTATTATAAAAGTAAAAGCAATCTTAACGTATATAATTAATAAGAACACGAATTAATAGTCCAGCCTCCAAATGAACAGGATGATATATATAGAAAATAGGATAAATATATATAGAGAGAGAGTGAGTGTTTGTGCTTGAACTTTGAAGTAAGGTATCAGTACGTACATTAATTCCTCATGTATGTGATATGATCTCAAGTCTCAAGTACTGTGGCGTGGGTGGGGTGTACCTGCAGGGTCCAGGGATGAGATGACAATGACATGAAGAGAATCAATTACGAGAGGTACCAATACAAAAGACTAATAATTAAGTGGCATCCATCCATCCATATATGCAGGTCCAGGCAATTAAATGAAATCAATCCAGCCCTGCCCAAGTGCCCAGCCATCTACAAACCAGGCAGCATCCCATCATGTTTGAATTTCGGGAGCATGGATCCTTAATTATTCAAACGCTCTTGCTCTTGCTCTCGCTCTCATGTCATGCTCAGTTGCTCTCTTAATTAATTCCGGGGCCCCAGTCCTGGCAGCTAGGCTAGCTTGCTATCACTCTCAGTCTGAGTCTGAGCTAGCTCTGTCTCAGCTCGTACAACCTCTTAAATTGCTGCTTGACTCCTCCTGCTGCATGCTACCAGTACCATCGATACTAATTTATGACTTCATGTGATCTAATCTAATCTACTCAGACTCATACTGATTCATTGCGCCTTCACTTTCATGTTCTAATCGATTGCTCTATGATATCGTATAGTATAGTATAGATGGCTATATATATACACACACCACATGATACGTATTTTTCTTCCTTAATTTCCTTCAATTTTGAGCTGTATCATTACTCATTAATTAACAACGTATTAGCAAATATAATCATTTTGCCTGCCAGTTGCTTCTCGTTAAATAGATATAACAAAGTGGGTGGTGCATATGTTGGAACAGAACTCTAAAAAATTGTAGGTGCCTGACATGGCAATGAAACTCTTAATCAAAGTATGTCATAAAGGTATCATAAATGATACTAAAATTAATGCCGACTGTATTAGTATTCACATCAACCCATAACAAAATTATAGTGTTCTCAAGTTTATGGAGGCCTATGTGAGTTTAATCTCAAAAAATATTAAATCATATCGAAAATTTAAATTTATATGGCTATTTAAATTCTTTATATCAAAATCTCATGACATACATAAATTTTTCATTGTTAAAGATTTTCAAGTTTTTATTTCGAAATTTTTAAAAGTTATATATGAAATATTGAATGTTTTATCTATACTTTATAGTTACTATTAAAAAATCTGAAATAAATAATTAAAAATCTTAAGAAAAAAAGAAAATTTTTGTATAGCATGAGATTCTGATATAAAACTAAAACTTATTAATCCATATATTTGGGCTGGGATTAGTCAGCTCTACAATAAAGTGTACACAAAGAGTAGGGTAGCTGGGAACAGTGCAGTAGGCATGCAGTAGCACACCCTCAAATAAACAAATAAAGAATATATATATAAATTTGGCTGGGGTTGGATAACGTAAACATAGGTAGCATATATATAACAGCCAAGGTCTAGACTCTGAGCATATAAATTAGCATGCATGCATGTCATGCAGTGAATGCCTTATGTAGCTGTCAGTATGAGTATGAGATGAGAGCACTACTTATACTTTCCCTTCAGATGAGCTAAGCTGGTGAGTACTAGTAGCAAGCTAGCTAACTAGGCTATATATATATATATATATATTATGACTTGTTGTATGATCAGTTAGCTTAGCTAGTTCAGTATGATCAGTTGCAGACTTGTTCAGCGTCAGGGGGGACCTTTTTCTTCCTTGCCTTATCATATAATATAGTTAATGTAATACATATAGTCGTATTAATATAGATAGATAGATAGATAGCCTTTAATTAGTTTAGCTAGCTACCATCTTCGGTCAAAGATTCGGTCATCCTCTACTGTACTGTACTCCCTTAATTGACCCCCCTCTCCTCTCTCCTCCCCTCCTCTTCCTTTGGATCCTCTATTCGAAATGCCAAATATTCTGTTATGCAATGTAGCTAGCAATTTCTCTCAAAAAAAAAAAAAAAAAAAAATGTAGCTAGCAATTCACACAGCTGGCTAGTAGCTAGCACCTGTTTGTTTGTTTGTTTTCCTTTCCTTTTCTGCATTGAACCCCGCGAACTCTAGCTGCCTGCACCTCCACGTCACTCTTTCTTGTTCCTACTATTTAAAATTACAAAAAACAAGATAAAAGAAACGAACAAATTCACAATTTTTGTTGTATTCTATATGCATATGCGGTTCAATAACCGATATATATTTATAGTTTTATACATATAAATTATTGTCTGTATTTCTTTCTGGCACCGTTAGTTCATTTATTTATTTATTTACATTGTTATTATCATATATATGTTGACGTTGGGAGAAAAGGTAGAATTTGGTGGGGTCGGGACGTCGGGGTGGTGCAGTGGCTGCATATGCGATGCGATGCGAGCTAATGCAGTCATCAGTACTCAGTACGCAGTAATGCAGTATTGTCAATTGTCGTTGTGCATGTCGTGCATAACAGTAGCAGCTCTCTCTCTCTCTCTCAATTAGTTCTATTGTATTTGTATGTTTCCCCTCCTCATTCAACTTCAATGTTCAATCAATCAACAGACCTAGCTTAGTTGGACGAGGTCTCATGATATGATTCTGATGTGACTGTTCCGCGTCCTCACTAAATTAAAATAAACGCACCGTTTGTCAAATCTCTGACTCTGCATATATAGGCATGTTGTGTACATACATTTCATCATGCCACTTAATTAATTATTCACATCAAGCTAGCACTATATATATATGTATTTTCATTATTAGTCATGGAAATGGAACAACTTATAATTAATAAGTTTCAGATTTCCATTTAAACGAAATTTAATGATACATAATTGGATTTGTGATTTGTCCCCTACCAGAGCAGATTTGATATGTAACACAGACAGCCGAATCCAATTAATTGATTTTTTTTGGGCTGCTTGCTGGGCCATGCATCATCAATTCATCATTTTGCATTAGAATTATCAATTATCCCAACAGAAATGAAATCCCTGATACGACTCTAATGCCAGTACTTTTGGTTCCGCATGCTCATTAACTCCAGTTTCAACTTTGAAAGGGGTCCGGCTATTTGATTAGTTGTCGGACGAACTGTACTGTACTATCTATATGTGTACGTTGTTGAATGTGGAATCTAACAGCACTGTCCCCAGTTGGGGGCATCAATTCCAGGCAAAAATCATACATTTGAAGGATCCCAAATTTACGTGCTCCAATAATTGATGAACTTAGTTAAATTAGCTAGCTCTTTCTCTCTCTCTCTCTCTTTCTCTCTCTCGTAGCATGCCATTTGACAGCGCCAATCTGGTCACTCTAATTTTACCAGTAAGATTATCGGATTGCCAGTCGAGTTTAATAGCTCAAATAAAATGAATCAATGTGGTCATGTGGATTTAGAGTAGTTTGATCTCATGTCCGATGAGACAGTGGGTTGCATTGCATCAATTCATGTCAAATCCAATGAGTTTCAGTTTTCAAAAGGAAAATGCTACACAGATACGTATACAAATGCTATTATATTACTGATATGCGCAAACTAATACATTTATTATACAATTCATTAAATATGCAATTTGTTGGTTTAAAATGCATGCTATTACATGTCTTCTTATTATACATGTGAAGTTACTTATTATGCGCACTGATTTATTTAGTATGCAATGTATTAATTGTAGATTGCATGCTACAAATGCTATGTGCAAGTGAAATTCCTATTATTCACATAAGTTTATTTAGTAGGCAATGTATTAGACTATTAGTTGTAGAATGCATGTTACAAATGCTATATGTAATTAATTAAAAATGCTTATTATTCACACAAGTTTATTTAGTATGTAATGTATTTGTTGTAAAATGCATGTTATCATACTTTTTTTTGTGCAGGAAAAAATATCTAGTATACAAGTTGTTGAATGTTTTCTTAGTTCGGCGTGTTGGTTTTACATGCATAATAAGCAATTTTTGCTGTATAATAAATAAAGTTACACACATATTTCAAAAGGTATGATTGGTCAAATCATTTATATTAATGACTAGAGCTACAATAGTATCTATATAGCAGCTCCCTCTCAAAAAATCGAGTTGGATTAGATTTCAATTTGATCATTTAGTTGGATCCATAAAATCTTACTATTTAAAATTTTAAACCAACATTCATGATTTTAGATCCTTGATCAGCCATGAATGGTGCAGAGAAACAAAGTGAAAATGATGGGCTATATTAATAAATTGATGACAGGTCTGAATATTATCATACTTAGATTCGTACCATAAAGAGTATCCGGGTACAAATTTTGATCTATAAACTAATTTTATTTGGTTTTTGGTTCGGTTATGAATAGGGTATGGGCCACTCTGGTTAAAAATATGTATTATGTATACTCAAACATTGTGTTCTAAATTGTTTTGTTGAATAGTTGGCCGGTTAATTGTTAAAATGCTTAAATAACGTAAGGGCGTGTTCGGTTGTCATGGGAATATGCGGGATGGGGTCATATGGGTACGGGAACCCACCAAATAATTTGTGGGAACCCATACTCATGGGTAGATCGTGGGTATAAAAAAACGATTGTTCGGTTGTATCATGAGAAATATTGTGGGAACATTTTTTTCTTCTTAAAATTGTACATATGTATACATATTTTCTTATTAACAATGTAAACACAATTTAATCCAACCATTTATGTAAAACTTCAAGCATAAAAAAATGAAATCCATCATCATAACTTATCTTAATAATGCTATTAGTGTAAAAAAAAAAAAATAGTATCAGAAAACTTCTTGTTTTTTTTTTTCGTTGGATTGACTAATTGCTACATGCCTGTCATAATTAAAATTTAAGTTGATGCGATCATCATATTTCACGTATAAAAAAGTGCATCTGATTAAGAATTTCAATTTCTACAGCGAACCATTCATTTGAAGACATATATTGGAAAGTTTGATGATCATTGATTGCTTAATTTGCAGCAACAAAAAGAGGTTATCAAACAGCGAGAGCAAGCAAAGATCGTAGGCAGAAAATAATTCAATCTGAGATGATAATTTTTTTCCCATCATTTTGTACATAGATGGGTTCTAAAGTGGGATGTTTTGTCCATTCCCATAATCTAAAAAATGGTCACCGAACACACTCAGGGCGTGTTCGGTTGTCATGGGATTATGCGGGATGGGAAATTTCGGGTACGGGAACCCATACACACAGGATGATGGTGGAAATGTGTAAAAATAAGTGTTCGGTTGTATAATGGGAACAAATATGGGAAGTTTCATTTGATAATTATTAATAGTGTATTGATTGTAATCAAATATAAACAAAATCATTAAAAAAATGTCCTATGTAAGCTAATATGGTACCAATGCACTATCAAAATAATTTATAAAGTGATACAATAATTTAAGAAAATTTATTAATAAAACTAAGCTGATTAACATGATAGATGAATTAAAATTTAAGTTAAAAACTTAATGATATTTCCAGAAAATTTTCTTTTAAAACTGCAAAATAAAAAGAGTTGTTGAACTATTTAAAAGCTTAATTTACGAAAAAGTTTATGTAAACTATACTATGTCATTGAGCGGATCAAGGAAAGAAAACAAAATGCAACTGTAGAAAAATAGAAATTTTGAATACTGGTTAATTTCAAATATTCAATAAATAAAATTTGAGTTACTAGAGAATTTAATATATAAATATATGAACATGTTTATTTTTTAAAAAAAAAAGCTACAGAAAGAAGTAATGAAGAAATGAGTCAACTGAAATTAACATATAGACCTATCTCATATTTATAATTGACCAAGTTATTATAATTTATAGTTAGTCAATTTCTATATCAGATAGAAACAAACAAAATAAATAATATTTAAGAAGAACAAAAAGGTGGAATTTGCACGGAGACCAAGAATAAATGTAAAGATAGAGATGAGAGTGGGTGACTGGGTGCAGTTGTAGTGCCATCATCGATTCGTCGGAAAAATATACGCGAGCTCCGAGCTAATTAATTTTTTGCCAGTTTTTACTGAAGGATGGGTGGACTTGAGGGAAATTCAACACATTCCCACACACCAAAAAAATGTCAACCGAACAGCTCTTGCGAAAAATTTCCATCGGGTATATAATCCCATAAATTCTCAGCTGATGGGAAGGCAACCGAACAGGCCCTCAGGGAAAATTAAGTCACTGGACTTGATTTCCAACTAATTCCCATGGGTTGAGTGGTCACCCAATACGGCCTAAAAGAGTTCTTGAAATATTGTTTTTTCTAGTGGATCGTGTAAACAACTAACCATAGGTACTCACCCTGGCTGGCCGGCCGGCTGGCTGGGATTGCATGAGGCTGTGCAGTTGTGCTAGGTTAGGTTAGGTTAGGTTAGGTTAGGTTAGGTTAGACTTGTAAGACAAAAAATGTTCAATTTTATCACGAGGAAGAAAAAAAAGAAGAGAAAAAATGAACAAGAAGAGAGAGAGATGATGATGGTTTTACCGTTTTACCGTTTAACCAAGCAGGTAAAAGGGGTGGGGGGGAGTAGTTTTACAGTTTCACATTCACATTCACCCTGGCGCAGGCAGGTAGGCAGGCAAGTTGCGGAGTTCAAAATTGGGGCCGGGGCAGCGAAGACCGAAGAGATCAAGAGAGTGTATGTAATGTATAGGGTTACAATAGAATAGAGTCCTGGTAGAGCCGGCTGGGCTACAGCGCTACTTGAGGAACCCTACAGCTAGCTCTTTCTTTCCACAGTAGAGTACAGTAGAGTACTGTACCTGCCCCTGCATGCTCTCATGAGGAGAGACGAGACGAGACGACTAGACGAGACGAGTACTGTTGAGTCTCCTGTCCTGTGTCACGACAAATTTATATTTCCCAGTCCAACCCCAAAAGGCAACCCCTCGCCTTTCGCAGAGCGTCTCCGTCTCCGTTCCTACGATTCTATCTGCATGTGTTCATGCTTGTGACCAACTTCCGTGTCGGCCACCCTTACTTACTGGCTTACTGCATCTCATCTACACTATTCTCAAAAAAAAATCTCATCTACACACACTGACTACGTCTACATGCACTCAGACGCATGCACTCACACTCTTACTATTATTATATTTATTATATATAACAACTTACACGAATGAATAATCAACAATTCAATGGCAGGGCAGCTGAACCTGAGCTGAGCTCAACACGACTGCATGCGCCTCAATTTGACACCTGACTCTATTTGGCATGCTGTGCTAATTGCTGCACTGGACTGGCCTCAGTCCACACTCCACACCATACCTGCTATGCTATGCTATGCTATGCTATGCTGATGCTGCGCTAGCAGCTCCTCTAATTCCCTATCAAATTCAAATTAATTATTTCCCTTTCTCAAATGTTTCTATTCTTTCTTCTTCTATTAATTAAACTGCCATTATTTTCTGCAATATGTAATTCCATTTACAATCAGTGTCATTTCGTCTGTTTACTCCATATATATATACACATTCATTTTGCATTAAATTAAGTCCATCGTAACAAACTATTTCCTTTTTATTTCTTTTTGGGTGTCTGGCTTCCACACAAGAGAAACATCTTGCGACCATTGAAAAACCATCTGTACATACATAGACTTGTACGGAATGTAACCTATCGACGCTGTAAAAAGTTTTTCTAGGACGCTAGGTATTACTATCCACACAACAAGTCACAAAAAAGCTAACAATAAAGTAGTTTTAATTTAAGAGCATGGCTATGTTGACAATAACAGCGGACTAATGATATGCTATCAGTAACCATATCAAAAGAAAGGATAATGCGTTATACATTGAAGATATATCACTCATAAAATTAAAAAATAAGAAACCATTCAAAGAAAAAAAAACGGAAACTTCATGTGTCCACACGATAGATGTCCATCACACTCACAGAGTGTAACACGTGGGGCCCTCCACATGACACTTTGTGTCTGTGATGGACGTCCACCGTGTGGACGGCTGGACGCTAGGTGTTACTAAAAAAAAACATAAATATTGAGAGCAGGTGGTGAAAGATGAAAGATGGATGAATTAAATATAGAGGAGGTTGCATTTAATTGAAGATGTATGATGATGAGGATGAGGAATCATTCATTAAATAGCGAAGAGAGCGAGCAACGAACAAAGAAGAGTTCATCATCATCATCAATTTTAGAGAGAGAGAGAGAGAGAGGTACAAATACTGAATTAAATACAATGGAAAAGGGTTGCGAGTAAAGACAGAAGACGGCCAAGAGAGTTGAGTTGGGGTTGCCCCTTGACCCTTGTGGGTGTTTTTAGTTAAGTTGTAGACTTGTAGCTCTCCCTCTCCCTCTCCCTCTCCTCCCTAAAACTAAAACCCAAAACCCTCTCCAAGTTCAAGTCTCAACCGCAGCAGAGCAGAAAGAAAGAAAGAAAGAAAGAAAGAAGGAAAGAGAGCAGAGCGAAGCCAAAGTAAAGGCCTTTTTCTTTCTCCTCCCTCGAGTCCTAAAGCTAGCACTGAACCATCCATCAGAAGCAAATAAATTAAAGAGAAGGAGAATATATAGGAGTGAGTGAGTGAGTGAGGGAGTGAGGGAGCTGAGTGATGCAGGGACAGCATCTCATGCAACAGATGAACAACCAGGCCAGTCTCATGGGCGGAAACTATGCCTCTCCTAACTCTGTCACCACTGATCTCATCCAGCAGGTCATCAGTCTTTCTCCCTCTCCCTCTCCCTCTCCCTCTCCTCTCTTTTTCCAATCCAAAGCCAAAGTCTTCTTCTTTTTCTACTTTTCTACTTATGTATGTATCCTATTTTCATTGCCCTCTGCTCTGCCTTTTATGCTTCTGCTTGTGCAAGTAAGGGAAGCTCTACAAAACACGCCATGGCATTTATTTTTTAAGATTCAAAGGGCCTATCTTTTATCTTGACTTTCTGCAATCATTCTCCTTGTTCATTCATACACAATGTTTACATCATATATATCCACCACATTTTCTTTCTCTCTTTTTCCTTTTCCATTTGCCCCCCTTTATTTTTGCCTCTTTTGATATCCATATTATAAGTGGTCTATGAACTATGAGATTCCTCTTTCGACATGGAAAAGATCAACTCCTTTTTATCCTTTTTTTTCATGTATCTTTTGTGCTCTCGTGTGAATTTTTTTTTTTTTTTCAATGTTCTTATATTTGTTGTTGTTGCATATCTCAAGCATTCATGCATCCTACATCTCTGGCTAATATTGTATTACCGAGCGGATTTCACTTGAAGATTATAATCTTGATTTTCATTCAGAAAACAAGAATGATTTCTCAAGTAAACTGTTTCAAAGTCCTATTTTTCTCAAAAATATCTCAGTTCGACTGATCAGAATCATGCCAATTAATACTTCTTTGAAGTTTGAACTTCCCACACCAAAAAAGTTAGATTTAAATTAAAAACCAGCCATTGATCTCTGTTTCTGATATGCTTTGCAAATAGCCTCATCTGAAGCTGCTGGTAGATGGAAGAAACTTGTTATTGTTGTACTGATTTTTTCATAACTACTTTCTCATTTATAAATTCTTGAAAATATCCATCACTGAATAGAGAAAAACTGTTGCATTATACTCTTTTATGTTACATCTTAACTTGAAAATGGATTATGCAAGCAAATCTTGTTAGTACAATTACATGCACTGTGTGATTATTTACATCCAGATTCACAGCATCTGTTGTGGTACTAGACGGTCGGATAAGTAGTCTATGATAATAAGTAAAATGATAACATAAAATTCAAAATAAGCACTTGTTGCATTGCATGTCACATGACTACTGGCCCCTAACCTGATTGGGTTAGTACCAGATTGACTGGTACAGCGTCGGTGTTCAGACTAGTACCTGTTCTCTCATAATGCTGGCTTGCGTTTTGATTGTTAACTTATGGGTGGTACAAGAACAACATTGTACTTTTTAGTGAACCCATTTTCTTTTCATCTTGTGCAGTATTTAGATGAAAACAAGCAGCTAATTCTGGCAATCCTTGACAATCAGAACAGCGGTAAAGTCGAAGAATGCGCTAGGTACTCTTTTTTTCTCTTGTTACTTGCCCACAAAAGATTATTTCAAGCATATTCTCTAAATTAAACCAAAAAAATAAAACAACAACAAAGTTAGGTGTCAATATCTGCTGGTTCATTGATAAAATCTTATATTTTCACAAAAAGACAGCGTCACCCCCAATGCATGAAACATTGGGCATGATACCAGCACTGTTTACTGACAGATTGTTATGAACTGTAGCACAAGGTATGGCCAATCCAATTAAAGCTGATATATGCCAAAGAACAGGACGCATAAAAAAAACAAATAAAAAAGTTTGAAAATTTCTAGTAAATATGATACCAGCACTGACTCTGTACTGGATACCAAGAGATTTACATGTGTGCTGGTCTGTTTCTTATAAACTGTAGCACAATGTATGGATTATGGACTGTTCAAATACAGATATATTCCATACACAGCAGACATAAGGATAAAATTTGATTCATAACATAAAACAATTTGAGAACTTGCCATGGTTATCTTTTTATTAAAACTATTGACATCTTCAGAAATCAAGCGAAGCTTCAACATAATCTGATGTATCTTGCCGCCATAGCCGATAGCCAGCCTCCTCAAGCTTCTTCGATGGGCCAGGTGCACTTTCCTTCTGTTAAGATACTCTACTTTATTTTCATTTGTCTGTGTATATGGTTGCATTTATTTTAATGACCCAAAGAAAAAGTCGGTACATGAAGAACACCTCCAATGGACTAACACCTTGTGTACCGACAGTATCCTTCAAACATGATGATGCAATCAGGAGGCTCAAGATACATCCAAGCTCAGTCTTCTCAGTTAATGGGCCAGACCACTCCACAATCGCTAATGTCTGCACGAAACCCGATGCTGTATGGCCAATCGGGTTCTTCTCTATCTCCCCTCTCAGGCCAAGGCCCCGGAATGAGCCCAGGCATGACAGCAGCCGGGCCCACTGGTGGCTTCAATCTTCTCCATGGCGACTCAAGCATGGGTCCCGGTGGCAGTGGCCTCATTAGCTCAGGTATGTTCAATGATTTCAGCCGTGGTGGTGCCAGCAGTACTGGACATGGAAAGCACGAAATTGGGTCTGATGTGAAGAGTGGCGATGGTACCGACCCAATGTATCTGAAAGGGAATGAAGATGAGAGCTAATCAAGGGTCTGTGTTGTATGGGTAGAATGTTTAGGTTTGTAGCTCAAAGATTTAAGTAGAGTTTAGAGCTTCATTAGGTTTTATGGTCTCTCTGTTTTTATTTTTATTTTTTTTTTCCTATTATTTGTTCTAGAACTAGAGAAGAAATGCGTCCATCCACTCTTACTAAGTTTTTAACTTAGGATTTTGGTAAAATGAGAGAGGTGGATGAAACATGATCCAAAGTGACAACGGCCTCGTATGCTTAATGAATTCAATATATTAGCGGTACTTACAACTAAATATATATGATGCTTCTATTATTGTTCCTTTTTTGTTCTGTTAGTTTGATGCCATGTACGAATTACGATGTACCACTTCACCACTTTGTATTCCTCGGTGCTTAATTTATCAAATACACAGGCACTGAGAACATGGATGTGCACAGATCAAAATATTCGTATTACCAAGTTGATTAACAGTACTGTCAGCAATCAAACTTAAAATACACGCGGAATTAAGTAACCAAATACTTCCACTGAAAACACTGTACATTTTGAGCTTACACTATATTGGATACATTTGAACATCTGATACAGCAAGCAAAGGAATAATTTGCATATACCACAACATTTACATAATCTTTTACCAAATCTGACGAGGATATGTCACTGTATACTGTACACCTCCAAGCTTATTTCTGACATCCTGTACAGCTCTAAGCTTATTTCTGATATATGGACAACTAGACACCTCTTGTTTTAGGGCAGAGTCACTCTGTTGAAATATTTATAGCGAAGTAAAACCTATATATTCTAATGAACTAATAGCATGTACAAACTCTAAAATCAACTTGGGAATAGCTCAATACATTCCCTCATTGATCATATAATAAAATGTGAAACAAGACCAATTTTCACAAATGAAGAAACCAATCGCCTTTCTAAACTTTCCAGCAAACTGTGAAGGGCAAACTTTCTTGGCATTTACACGAACAGAACAAAGAGATGGCCTAGATCTGAAGAGTACAATGAATCGTTGATTTGAAATCAACAGATTTGTATATGGGAGGATGAATGCTAAAGCGTCTCCATTTCTTCTTATATGGGCTGTACACCTGGACTTCCAGAGTGGGACGCCTCTTGTAAGGCAGCCTAATATCTGAGCCATAAGATTTAGGCACTGACGTAAGCACATACAGATCACCATTCATTGCTGCAAAGCTGCATGAATCGTTCTCTGCAATCTTCTTCTTCAGGCTGATTTCTTTCAGCCAGGAGTTGGAACCAAAATCATACCTGTCAGAAAATAATAAAAAAAATGAATATACAGGAGATAACCAGCTTCAGAGAAACATTCAATGGCAGAATAATATTTTCTGTCTTAACTGTGTGTAACAGGCATATAATATCAATGTTGAAGTATTGAACTAGACAAGGCACCCCATTGTGTCAGGGATGCGTATAACATATTGTGTTTGTTTGTGGGTTGCACGGTGGGGTCTGGAACTTGGCCAGAACACAAAAAGATACCACACCAAACTCCCACAAAGCATGAGGTTTTTAAGCACACACCCACACAGCATGGTAAAGTACCACATGTGCCCCTGTGTAATATAAAATTATCCTATGTACCATTCACATTTGGTTTACTACAGAAGATGGCCCCTTGCTTCCATAAATTCCAGAGAGGGATGAAAATTCATTTCTGCTTAATTTTTAATATACCCCTCAACTTTCTTTGATTTCTTATTTCTCCCTCTATCTTAGATATATCTTAACTCTCACAATCTATACTGACCCTCTAATTAAAACTATGAATTTAATTATAATTATTATTTTACTAGTTGGTGGTTTGTTCCTAAAATTAATAAGGCAAAATTACCCTTAAAATATCCATCCAGGCTCCAACACCTATCCCTTTCTCTTGGTACTTTTATCTTTATGGGGTCTTTTACCTTAAATTGAACCATATATAAATCCAACCTTTTTTTCTTTTATTAAACTGTAGTATGCACTTGACTCAACAAGATATGTATCAGATGCATGATGGTGACAAGACTTGTTATCAACAGATTTCATAATAAAGCAACGTTGTCAAAAGAGAGCTGAGAGAATATGATGAAGCACACCAAATTAATGAAATTATCAGAGAATTTGCTTCTCATGTTTATTATCGAAAAATGAAATAATAACAAATTGTACACAAGGGACGAGAGAGGAACGGGAAAGAAAGATATAACAACAAGGTCATTTTTGTCTTTATTATTTAAAAGAATGAGTGATTATGGATTATTTAAGAGATTAATCATATTTGAGATTATGATTTTAATTAGAGGGGTAAATAAGAAAAGATTGTAAGAGTTGAGTGGTAAATAAGATATATTAAATTTCAAGAGTAGACGGAGAATAAGAAAATAGGAAAGAGTTGAGGGGTATACAAAAATTAAGCCTTTATTTAAAGAGGCCGAAAAGGTTGGCCACTATACCATCTTAATCTATTTAATAGCAGCTGCAGGACATGCTTGTCTTTGAGGGCCTATATGGTACTTTTAGGAGGGTTGTTTTAAATGGTAATACAAAACTTGATGAACTTGAAACCCCTATTTATTTGGGACTGGACTTCTTGGGATGTGCAAATCTTAACTATAGTAGTTGCAACTCCATATATCCAGATAAAGAAGGAAACACCATTTAAGCTTCTTAACATTATATTTCAACTAGTAGATTCCTCTTCCTCTTTCTTTTTTTGGTTTCATTGAACTATATATAAAACATTGGATTGGAACACAAAAAAAAAAAAGTCAAGTAAATAATTCTCTTCAAAATAAACCATAACTTCAATTTAAATAGTATCTATCAACAATAAATTCTCAATGACCTAGAAAAAACATTCTGCAAGAGAACTATTTCCAGAGAGAAAATATGTATATATAAGAAGTCAATTGATCCAGTATGAACAAAAAAAAAGGATTAAATTCTGAGAAGCTACTCAAAATTAGGATCAAATTGGTTGAATAGTAAAAGAAAGTGGATTAAGTCAAGATTGGAAATAACAACAGACTAACAATCTCAAAAGTTTGAATAATACAGAAAAAAGTTGGAAAGGTAAATTTAAGGATCTGATCAAAGAAAAACAACTTTTAATACTCAATAGAAAACATGCAAAAAGACGATAAAAGAGGTAACAAAGAAAAATGAACTAAAAAAAATTAATAAATAAAACAATATTACTGGATAGGTGTATGTATAGGATGGGAAGGAATCAATAGCCAGATGGATGAGATGAAATAACAGGGTTCCTCACTAATGATCCCACATTGGCCCTCAATTTGGAGGGTTCATGCAATTAGCATTTAAGAATTAGAAAAACTAAAAAAAAAAAAACAATTGAGTTGAAAAAAACAGATCTATCATCTTCTAAACCTCACCCCATTCAAAGTCTTTCTTTTAGTCTGGATATGTAGGAGAATCCTTACAGAGCAAGGAAGCTCTCTATTTCCCTAGCGATCATATTGGGACCGGAATGTATCAAGATTTGCCTTAGCTATCCTAATAGGATGTTTTCCTGAGTCATAAAATTTCTATCTAAAGATACTAAGTGCAGGGATGATAATAATATCAAAGAAAAATAATACCTCAAGATGTCATTCTTATCCAACATGAACACAGCCTCAGCTTTTCCGTCGATTCCCTGAGCTACTGCAAGAGGACCCATACGCAACCTCTCTCCTTCCTCCCACATATCCCCCATCTCCTTCCAGATACCATTTTTCAGCCCCAAAACCACTGCATCCCTGTAATATACATCAGCTGGTACAACACCTGACAAAGTAGTATATTCCCCATACCCACCCATGACCCAGAACTCGTCCTCCTCTGCACCATTTCTCACGAAACCGGCACAGCCAGCACGGTAACTGGGAAGCCTCTCTAGATTGGTCCACTTACCAGATGGTACATCAAACCTGTTATTGCATTCCAGACATGTTAGGTTTGAGAATTCTTTGTAAAATTGGCTTTCCATATTAAAGTGGCAGCTCAATGCACTTGCGAAAAAAAAGCCATATTGACCCTAGCAGTTGTTATCTTGATACCTGACTTCTTGTGGCTGAGTAACAAGAGCACCAAAATTGCAACTTTTCAGCAAACACGGACCAAAATTTTTGGTAACTATAGTGAACAATGCTGAATTTAGCAGAACAGGGCTCATGCTTAATGTTACCAACATTTCAATTAAAGAAGTTGATTACTTATAAGATATGGTAAAACACTAAAACTGATGCTGTAGAGGAATCAATTACGAGGCGCTAAGCAAAGTGAGGTAGACTTACTGTTCAACAGAGCTAATGCGAGTGCCGTGAGACGGATAGACGGAATGGCGGGAGCCACCGCCAGCAACTAGAATGCGTCCGGGTGCAGTGGCGGCGCAGGCAAAACTGCCTCTGGGGGAAGTCATATCCTCGAGGCGGTGCCAGCGGAGGGAAGCGGGAGGGGCAGAGAGATCGAGGCGGAAGAGGGCGGGGGAGGGGGAGGGGTGGCCGAGGGGATAGGAGCGGGTGTCGAAGAGGGAGCCGCCAAGGAGGTAGAGGTGGGGGGAGAGGAAGAGGGCGCGGAAGCGGGTGAGGTGGTAGAAGAAGGGGGAGCAGGGGAGCGGGGGGAGGAGGCGCCAGGCGAGGGAGAGGGGGTCGAAGAGGAGGGGCGGGGCGAGGGAGGGGTCGGAGGGGAAGAGGCAGAGGAGGGAGAGGGGGGGAAGGCGGAGGGCGCGACGGAGAGGGAGCGCGGAAGGGGGGGCGAGGAGGAGGGACCAGGCGCGGGAGGTGGGGCGGAGGCGGGCCTGGTGGGGGAGCGGGAGGGAGAGGAGGAGGAGGGTGGCGATGTCGTCGGGGAGGCCGGGGATTAGGGTTTCCAATTCCATGGGCATCGGCGTCGGTGTCGGTGTCGGTGTCGGTGTCCGCATCGCATCGAAGAATGGAAATATGCCAATATGGAATGAAGAGAGTGAGAGGTGAGTCCTGATGGATTGCGCGCTACGGCCCTGCCCTTTCCGAGTGAGTCCTGATGAATTCTAATTCAAAAAAGCCCAATCCATAAATGTCTATATATAATAATTAAGCGGACTTTAAAGGGCCGCAGATCCGGCCCAGTAACATCCCACTTCTAAATCCCTGACGCCGCCCGGTCAGCGCAAACGGTTCTGTTTGTATCTGCGGCGATGGCGGTGCGGCACAGCTGCGCCAAGATAGAGCTGGCCGTGGAAAATCCCACCAAGGAAACGGCGACCATCTTCGTCAAGGCGACCTGGCACCCTACCACCTTCTCGCTGGCTGTCACCGACGGCCTGGACGCCTGGTGCTGCCACGCCTCCGACGCCGAGGTCAGGCTCCGCGCCGAGCAGTGGGACCAGCCCGTCGCCGACTACCTGGCTCTCTTGGAGAGATACCTGGGCCTTCAGCAGGCGGGGTCTAACTACGCCTTCCAGGACGCGGGCAATGGGCAGCGGAGGCTCTCCTGGACTTTCGAGAGGAAAGGGACCAAACTGGAATGGCGCTGGAAGCTGCAGCCTTCGCCCGACAAAAGGAAAACCACCGCCCAGGTGCTGGATTTTCTCTTGGATGCCAATGTCAGATTGAGTGTATGTATGTCTATGTCTTCTCTTTTTTTCCCCTTTTCCATTTTCATATGCATATTCTCCTACATATCATAAACCCTGATTCATAGTGATGTCCGCTTCGGTTCATGTGCTTCTAATTGCTCGATTCGATTGGATTCTACACAGGACGAAGTGGTGCGCAAAACTCAGTCATTTGATAAATTGAAGCTAGAAGCCGACAGATGCTTACAACAAAGCGAGAGATTTAAGAGCGACAAAGCAGAGTTTGAATCTGTTGTTTATTCCAAGGTGATCCTCCCATACATTATTACTCTTTCATGCATATTTTCTATATAATTGTCTTTTACATTCCAAATTTGACATACACTGCTACGCTCTTACACAAACTTTAAATAAACAAAGACCATATATGTTCAAATTGTGTATATTTGGTGTCTCGACAATACACGATGTTGCGTTGAAATAAGAAAGGAATTCATCATTCTCTGCTTGTTAGTTTGTGGCAGTACTGAACTCGAAGAAAGCCAAGCTAAGGGAACTAAGGGACCGAGTCGCCAAGCTAGAATCGAAAGGCAAGTCTCCGGTGAAGGTGGAAGAAGAAGCAGAAGAGGAACTGGACAGGTGCAGCGAAAACACAGAAATATACAAAGGCAGTGATGAAGAACATGCCATCAACAATAGCAAGGATGAGCTTATGAAACTAGATCCTGAAGAAAAAGACGAATCAAGTGATGCTGGTACATCAAAAGGAGGTGGCACTTCACGTGGGCGCGGTCGTAAAAGAACACGCTCTTAATAAAGTTGCAAGAGATATTGTTCTGCAGGAGATGTGGTAACTTTCTTGGTCTCTCCGATTTTATGTTTTACATTGACATTTGAGTTATAAATTCCCTATAGATCAGAAATCCTGTCCCTTATCTTTTATCTTTTTTTTTTTGTTCCTCCTTTGGTCACGACATCCTTTCAAATGATGAATTTACACACCAATTGATTCACACACTAATTGTTTAAACATACCATGCATTTTGTTTTTTCATTAATCAATCTGTGAAGTTCTATTCTACACCGATTCACTTTGGCTTCAGTTTTGAGTGTTCACTACCCAGTTAGTGGGAACTCACACTGCATCATGAGTTCATATTTGTCATATTGGTATCCAAGCTAAAACTTTTTATATTAAACAAAATTGCTTTCATAGCTTCAGTGATGATACATCTTTCAGAATTTTTTATTGCTTGGGAATAATTTACATTTGAAGTTATTTGGCTGTGTAAATTATAATTCACTCTTCTCTCAAGTTTTACTGGTCTGTTGATTTAGTTGCAGAATACACGTGTAGTTTCCGCAGACTGGAGTTCTTATTTTGGGTTGTTCTTGTTCTACTTGATAAAAGAGTTGGTGGATGGCTGACAGCAAAATATTTGAAGGGCTAGGGGTTGTTTTTCAAATTAGAAGTTGGTCATGAGTTGCAAACCTGGATGACACGGTGTCTTATCTCAAGTTCCAATGGTACTGTTAATTTTCTTGTTGAATGCACGTCTAGTGATACTAAAAGTAGTTTTCAAAGGATGACCTCTTATTTTGGATTATTTTGTTCTACTTGATAAAAAGTTGGTGGATGGTTGATAGGATTTAACTTTTAAGGTAGGTGTTATTTCTAAAATGAAGTCCAAGTCATGTTTGGTGCAGTGGTTATCTTGTAAGTACATATATAACAATATTGTACATGCCTAAATCTTTAACATGTTGAAACTTGCTTAAGACTGTTCCAAGTGATTGTCTTGTTGATTTTTCTTCGATCATATCTTCTTGTTGTGCTACAACAACGTTATCGGTACATGATCAACAACAGCAGTAGCAGCAACAATATCCACAAATACATATAACTCCATACATAGAATCCATCTAGTAATAACACTAATATTGTGCATAATCAACAATATTTCATGTTGAAACTTGCTCAAGACTGTTCCAAGTGATTGTCTTGTAAAGTATGAATCTTTAACATGTTAGCAATTTATTTTAATTTTCTCAAATTGAATGATAAGAATAAGCATTTATAATATCATTAAGGATTAAAATGTTTGTAAGCGGATAAAACATAATTTCAAACCGGGTCTAATGACTTCATTTATTTAATAAAATAAGCGGATCTCAAATTGTGGGCTTCATTTATTTAATGAAATAAGCGGATCTCAAATTGTGGGCTACTTTTGAGAGTTTGAAACTCTGATCATAGTAAGGAAACTTACTTTTGTTTTCTCAATATCATCGAGAAACTTATAAATTATCAAGTAAAATGAGAGAATTTCCTGTATTGACTTTTTTATACCTATATCGATTGTGCATATTTATCTGCATCTTTAAATTTTGCATTTTGAACTGTGCATGATGATAATTCTTAAGCTTGAATTGTCATGGATTCAGAACAGTTGTTTGCAAATATAGAATACAAATGTTTTCCAAAATTATCCATTTACTTATAAATTATCTATTTAATCATGCAAGTAATTCACAACAGAATGCTGTGCTAAAGCAAATTAGGCTAAACCGCTATAGCAGAATGCTATGCAGATACAAGCAAATTGTCACTCTGATTGGTTTTGTGCACGTTCCGAAAGTCACGGCACTTCCCAGTATATGCTTATGACTTTGTGCACTGAGGGGCATGCATCATTGTGCTATGAACTGCTGAGGGCTTACTATATAAGCCACAACATCTCTCTACCAGTTTGTTCCTATTTTGAAGTAAATTCTAGTATTCTTATTCTTCCTTCAGTTTTCAGATGTTTATGTTCTCATAGTCATTAGTTAATTTTGTTTGTTCTTGCTGGTATGCAGCACTGTGGTTTACTTGTGAGTCTGATTGGGCATCTATTCAACTTGTAGCTTACATAGTGTGCTTACCTTGTGCGTTATCATGACTTCTTTTGACATGGAGTGGTACACTACAATGACAAGGCTCAAAACAACAATGGTCTCAGAAAGTGTATAAATGACCCATGAGAGTCAAAGTCATTTTGCCTTGCAAAGATTTGATGAAAATGACCCTTATTTTTCCTCAAAAAAAGATTTGATGAAAATATAAATATTGTGAATAAGCTGCAGGTGGCTATTCTTCCGTTCTCTTGCTATCAATATGTTGTCTCGCTTGAGGTGACTCCTCACACCATCTGGTCAAATTTCCCTATTCTTTCAACATTCTGTTTTCTTGGAAGAGGAAGACTAGAAGAGTGTACTTGAACCAACTCTCTCCCCGCTGACAAAAGAAGTATATCCAATCCAAATAAGGAAATGGTTTTTGGTCCGTATGCTTTGAAAAGATGGAACTTGTCCTCAATTTGTTTGGATTCATACATCATACACGATTACACGCTCGCTCTCTTTTATTCAAAATAAGACAGAATGCTTGTTCAAACTTCATAGATGAACAAAAAAAAAAAATCCAATTCAAGAAAGGGAAAATAGTTTCAAACTAAACTAAGGTCCACACGTACGGTCAACAAAATAATGGCTCTATCGGGTTTCCGTTGACTGGAGAAGAGGTGTACGAAAGTCCAGTCGTTTCTTGCAAACAAGAATCTCTCAGAGGAAATAATAATACTATATACATACTGGAAGTGGAATCCCCATATTTGGATGTGTATCATGTATGCTACTTGCTGAAAGAGTTGGTGTACATGTTTCTCAATTGGATTGTTGTTTTCAAACTAGAATTGGTCACGAGTCGCAAACTTGGATGACGTGCTGATTCTATTCATCGCATGCAACTACATATTTTAATCAACAATTTTGCGTTTATACATGTCAGGCTAAGTGCTTATATGAGACTCAAATATATCAACTTCATAGCTGCAATGTAGGCGAGTGCTCATCCTCTGTAGCGCTGCATTGTGTAGCGCAGGATGTGAACTGTTAGATCATCTTGAGATTCGAGCCAGCACAAATCTTGAGATGATCTAACGGTTCTCATCCTACACTAAACAATGTAGCGCTACAGAGGATATGAAATCAATGTATGCTATTATTTTATTAGACCCAAATATATCAACCAGAAAGAAAAGTAAGAGACGCAAAAAAAACAAGTTGTTCACCTTCTTTGCTTCATAAATGATTCTCGATCGTACAATCGAAATTTGGGTATAAACTATAAACTGCTATTAGCTTTTTTTTTTTTTAGATTACCACATGCCCTTAGGCAAAACTGCTATTGGCTAGCTTCTGTAAATAATGGTCATGTTTGATTTGGGGATAAACTAAGGGATAAGTTATCACTCCTACATGTGATAGCTTTATCCTCTTATCCCCTAGTTTGTGACTTCATTTTAATAAGAATAGATTATACGAATGATCTGTAAAATATTATCATTTTACCGAATTGGTCCTTAAAAATTCAAAAATACAAATTTGATCATTAAAGTATTGATTTGCTACTGTTTTGGTCCTTATAGTTTTAAAGGTACTAGTTTTGATCCGGACGCCACAATATGAGGTAAGGAGAAAGGATGGAAGGGAAGGGAAGGGGTAGAAATGGAAGTCACCTCTCCTCTCTCCTATTATGGAGCACAGCCTTAAAGTTTAATTAACATTCATTTTGGTCCTCAAAATTCTAGATTTGTATCAATTTAGTCCCTACATTTAGAAATTTATTAACAATTAATATTTTTATTTATCACAATTTTACTTGTAGCATTATAAAAAGTGATAACGAAATAGTGATAATAAAGAAATAATGCACAAATAAATATAAATGTTCGTGATATCCAATATTTATTATAAAATAATCTAGCATCCAGGGATAATGATAGGACTAATTGGTACAAATAAAAATGTTGAGGACCAAAATATTATGTCAGTGAAACTTTAAGAACATAAAAGGTTCATTTAATACAAAATCAAAATGATGAAAATTAATACTTTAAGAACAAGATTGGTACTTTTGAAACTTTAAGTACCAATTCGGTAAAATGGTGATACTTTAGTGAACACCAGTATTATTTACTCTTTTAGTAATCCATACCCAGAAAGAGAGGTAAGATTTTAGACATTTCAAGCATGTCACCTCAGCAAAGGTCTTTTTTTATTACATGATATAATTAACCGTTTGCAGAGACATGGTGATTTAATTAGGCGGTATGCTAGGTAATTTAATTAGGCGCCATACAAAAGTGATTTAATTAGAAGTACCCAATTGGTTATACAATTAATGCAATAAATTATTTAATTTTTCTTTCTTTTCTTTGTCAATTTCCTTTCACCCAAGCATTGCATGCGTTAAAGTCTTTTTATTTACTTATTTCTCTTTAATTTCCATTTAAGAGAGACAACAAAAGTAATCAAACCGCTATATACATTCCCTTATTTATCATCCATCGGTTGCTATTTTTTCAGCTCTCCTACAACAGGTGAGAATTTAGAAGGTTGCTCTTTCCATTATATAATTAGCTTATAACTCTCTAACTCACAGCTACAGTTCTTAATTTATGCGCATTTGCTTGAGCCTTGAGGTGACTACATAATGTAGTCAATCTTTGTTTCTCAACTCCGAGCTAGGTACATATATATTGTGTTTATATAAAAAATTATATGCTGTTACCATATTTTATTATATTTTTATTGTCAAAAAGTTATGTTACGTGTAGTTAGTTGCATAATATGATTGTACGTTATTTTTAGATTGAACAATTTTATTTTTTTATCATTAGTCATTACAAACATTTTGTGATTAAATATTCTAATTATAACATGTTTACTAGCTAATTGTAAGTTGCATTTCTTTATTATTATTATTTTTGTATAGAATGCTTCATAGAGTTAATATAATGGTTCCTTCTCGAATCTCAGTTCATCATCGTTTGTTAATTTCGGTTCTACTTATTATTATTTATTTTTTTATCTTTGTGGGGTCATTTTCATTATGTAGTTGTGGATCTTCTACTCATAACACACATGTACTTTTTCTATGCACTGGTACACAATATTAGGTAAGTTGCACGACTTTATTTGAACTAAAAATTAAATAATTCAAAGATTGTTTTTGATGCAGATTTTGTTCTTTAATTTAGTTGCTTTAGTTTGAGTTTTAACATATATACAATTTTAGCTCATGCTAGCTTTAATTACTCTCAAACTGCTCAACAACATGATTATAGCATTATTACAAAATAAATAAATTAAATAATCACAAGTAGTCGACAACAAATACAAACAATTAAATAGAAAAATAATAACAAAAGTACTATCTAATTACTTATGCATTATTTTATTGTTGTTACAAAATACATTACAAATTTTCCATTAATTTGTTCTTATTCCGGGGCGAAGCCCGGACCACAACCCTAGTTGAAAGAAAAAGTCTAACATCTTACGTTCTAATACCCACCTCTTTATTGGGTGATTAATTAACATAATGAAATCAAAAAAAAAAAAAAGAAAAAAGAAGTAAAAGAAAAAAAAAATTAGATGGCTCAAAAGTATGCCAAACTTTTGTGACAAAACTCCTTAGCTAACTGATCAAAGTCAAATTTTTGCAGATTTTGATTAAGCTTGATAGATAATTGTGTCTTGATCAGTTGTTTTATGATTATCGTCTTTGTTTCAATGAAAAACATCAGTGGAAATCCCACGCAATTGCCCACCGTGATTGTGGTGAAGAACCAATAATTCAGAACTCCAAGCATAGAGAGACATAGGAGGACTTGCAATCAAATCATCCAATGCGAGAAGTGGTTTTGTGTGCTGCTGCTACTCTGCTTTATATTAGAAAGCGGGGGCTCAGATGCGTCTCGCCGTTTCCCTTCGTTGGGGGAAGGGCTGGGGGAGTACAAATGTACAATCAGTACATAGATACACGCAGACAAGCATTATGGGAAAGTTAATGGATATCTCCAGTTTCCATTGACCGAAGAACAATCTAAAATTCTATATATAAAGCCTCGTCGTCGTGTCCAAGTGTATCGCTTTCTTTATTAAAAATTATTATTAGTGTTATTTATTTATTATTACTGGCAGACTAGTAGAGAGCTACTCTTGTTTTGGGTTGAAATTATTATATTTTATAATAAAGAGCTGAAAACTCATCTTTTGTAAAGAAACTAATATAGGTCTTAAATTTTAATGGGCCGAGACATTAATGTACGTCAACGGTGGTGATCAATCTAAAATAAACAATCAATGGCTGAGGTTTTTTTTCTTCGAGGAAGATAAAATTTTCATATAAAAAAATCCAATCTCCTCTTAATAAGTAAGGATTATTAGTAATTATTAATCTCGGAGGAAATCGTCGTTTGTCGCTGGACCGACTGTTTCACGAAAGCAACAGGTACATCATAAAATTCTAGATAATAATTAAGAATTAAGAATTAATATCGATGAATGGACAACATGGATCCGCACTTTCCAGGTAGCTAAGCTCCTTGCAACTTGCAATATATAATATAGGCTCGTTGATGACATGACATCCGAGTCATCTGACGCCTGAGATCGCTTGACCTGGTAGGATCCAACGGCGCCGATTCAACGCGGATATATATACCATCCCGTCCCGTCCGCTTTTTTGTTGACCGTAGAAAGCGGCTACGCTCTCATAGGTAGAATAGACACTGACCACGAGCTTAATTCTAAACGTGGCATAAAATATTTAATTGAATTTAATCCGTGTAGTTCATTTCGTTTGTCAATTAAATAATGCGCAGAGGCAGAATAATGCCCAATTGCCATTTATAACACGTGCTTCTTTTAACTCGTTTTGGCCTGGGCTGCAGGGCCTTGAATTGAAGAAGAACCATTGACCCTCACTGCAACAGCTACGTATAAAAGAGCTGCCTTATTTGGCTATTCGGCTTGGACAACACCAACAACAACAACAGCTACTTCATAGCTAGCTAGCTTCGAATTAAGATGTTAATGGACCCCTCCGCTTACTCCTCCTTCCAAGTCGACCCCACAGACATCTTCAACGCATCCGAACTGCCGCCGATGCCCATGTGGTCCCTCTCTCCAGACGTCAATTTCGATCTCACCGCCTTGGAATTCCTGTCGGAACCCCTGATCCCCTCGCCTCCTCCTGTGCTTCGCCGTAGTGCGTTTCACAAGTATGTCGGACCCAACAAATTCTTCCAACCGGCATCAGCTGGTACGCCCGGAAACAAGATGCACAAGCATGTCATTGCCATGTTGCGAAACATGAAGAAGACGGTAGAGAATAGGGAGAGTGGCGCTGGCACACCCGAGTCCAGTCGTGGGTTTCGCCACATGATTAGAGAGAGGCAGAGAAGAGAGAAGTTAAGCCAGAGCTATGCTGACTTGTATGCAATGCTCTCATCCAGATCAAAGGTCAATACTGCTGATTCATTCGTGCGCTTTTTATTCCCATAACGCGCCATTCATGAGCGTACTCATTTTGAAATCGTTTGCATTTGAATTTTAATATCTCAGGATCTCTTTTCGGAAAATTTTGAGCAAATTTAGGCCAAGATGATTACTCATTTTCATATAAAATTCAGTTATTGAATATTGACATTCTGTTTAATTAAACTGTATTTCAGTTAGAGTTCATTTTTTCCTTAGTTTGAAGAATAAATGCTTTTCGATCCTCTTATTTTAGTAATGCAATTGTGGTCAATTTTAAGTTTGTTAATTTTTCGTGGATAAAGTACCTCTGTAACTGCCTCTGAACTGATACATGAAAATTCCGAGCTATGCTAAGTAGCTAGCATACTTGTATTTATCAAACTAAATTGCGCTTCATTTGAATTCATCACCATCACATTAATTGCAAATTATATATGAAAGGTTTTATAACATTCAATTTGTTTTCCCCTCATCTAGGGCGATAAGAACTCGATTGTCCAATCTGCCGCAATGTACCTTCGCGAACTAAAAGGAGTTAAGGAGCAATTGCATAGAAAGAACGAAGAACTAAAGGCAAAGATACTGGGCATCGATGCTTGCACTGAAGGGATCAAGGTCAAATTCGAGGTGGCGAATCCAAACTCAGGCCTCGATTCAATGATTGCTGCACTCCGGTGCTTGCAGAGCATGGATGTAAAGGCGAAGGCAATCAGGTCCGATCTTTCGAGCGGAGGATTGGCCACTACCATGACCATTCAAACGAAGGTACAGTCAAGGAGACTTATTGCGCTTAAAACTAGAGACATTACATATTTGATAATCAAAACAGGTCCATACGGTCAACTGTCAAAATAATCGTCAGTCTCGTTCATGCTTGATTAATAATTCATATGAATTTCACTCTTCAAAAAAAAAAAATAATTGATATGAATTTTAAGTTTCACCTTATTATAAATTCAGAAAAAAAGTGCCGTTTGCCACCATGGTCCGTGGAGTTGTTTGGGGAAAAAAAAAAAAGGCCAATTCAAGTTCCAGTTCAAAGAAGTTCAACAGAAGTCTTTGATCCTCATGTAATTGTTGATAAGACCGGACCATCATAATCATATATTTATTACCTTTAATACATAAATTAAGGGAAGAGTTTAAATTTGTTTTTCCTTTATTTAACAATTGACAACAGATGGCGGCCTTTGAGGTGGAAAAGGAGATAGAGGCAGCATTGCAGGGTGTAGAAGCAGAAAGAGACTCTTATCCAGTGATGTTTCCGGGAAATAACAACACCTGGTCTCAGCCTCGCAATTCCCACATGGAAAATGTGTTTTGACAAAAAACATCGGTGGGACCCAACTGTCATTCTCAGCCCACTAGGTACCAGTACCGGTACCGGTTACGACGGCGCTTGTTTAATTGTTTATTTTTTTTGGGTCATTTTAGGCTCGTGCTGTTTCTTTGCTTTTTTGATAATGTTTTTCTTCCGAGTTCTTACGAATGAAGAAGTCAATTGACCCGCCTCTACAACTACAACTACAACTAGAAGAGAAGAGAAGAGAAGAGAAAGTCAATTGATCATCATGGATCAATTAGCATTAGAGCACGTGACCATTATGACGCGTTTACCCTTTTTTTATTTTGTTTTTTTGCTCTTGGTAGAATAGAAAATTCATTGTAGAAATTTCATTCAACTATATATAAACACACGTTTTGAAGGTGCTTTATTTTTTAAAATTATTATAATGTCAATTATTGTTCCACTCGCCGGAAGATAGATAAGTATTGATAGGGATAGAAACACGAAGGAACACCGTTACGTTACACCGTCTCTTTGTTTATTTCTCTTCTATACAATCGAACCATGCCACGAATAATAATTTACTGATTGCCTTTTTTTTAAGTTAAGAGCCACCATCACAATATAACAATGGCTTTCTGTGGATTTGCTTATTCACGAAAAAGTAATAAAAAATGAGTTCGGTCTATGTTGCAAACGCTTATATATTGTCTCTTTTAGAAGAAGATGCTTCCAATTTTAGTTCAAACATTAATTTTATAACAAATTAACTCTTCTGTAATGAAAAAAAGATATAAAAATAATCAAAATGTAAATAATATCATAAAACTTATATGTTTCCAATTATATATAATTAAAGTGTACAATAATCCATCAAACACTCATTTAAGTGCAATCGTTGAAAAGTCAATGAAAATTTGATGACATAAATAATGTTCTTATTGATTAAATTTTGAAATACTATCCATCTGTAAGTTAAAAGTTTATCAGTAAGGTTTTTTTTTATTTATTTTAGATCTTATTTATTTATTTTGCAAATTTATTAAACATTTCATCTGTCAATATTGGGCCAATTTTTTAATATAAAAAATAAAAAAATATATTTTTTTAAGAATAGTAAAACCAGGTTCCCCAAACCCGGCCATACCAGAAAAGGCCAGCTCCCTAGGAACTGGCCTATGGCTAGGTCCCCAGGAAACGGCCTTATTTTTTTTATTTATTTTTTTTCAGATAGCTCTCGTTGTTAGCTTTCCGTAGCAGCAAAGTTTGCTCCGATCGGAGCTTCAGTATTAAAAGTTATGCCCGTTTGAATATTGAGTGCCTGAAATATAGGATAAGATTCAGTATAAAATTCAGAACAAAATCTAGTGCATGATAATTATTTATAAAAATATATAAATAAATATTAATATATTATAAATAATATTAAAAAAAGATATAAAGAAATAATTTAAATTTATTGTATGATAATTATGGTTGTTGGAATGTTGAGTACCCAAAATTTAAGACACGATTCAATATAAAATTCACTACGAAATTTAGTTTATGACTGTTATTTACACAATAAATTTTTAGTAAATCGTAAAGCTTTTTGCTCATTTCAAAATTTTTTTTTAGAATTATTCTTTGTACACTTTTTTCTAATATTTATTGTAATATTATTCATTAAAAACATTTTTGAATTTCGTTCTGAATTTTATACTGAATCTTATCATATATTTCGCGGCTACGGAAAACTAACAACGAGAGCTATCTGAAGAAAATATCAAAAAAGAAAAAAAAGAAATCAGGCCGGTTCCTGGGGACACAGGAGCCGGCTAGTTATGGTATGGCTCGGTTTGAGGAACCCGGTTTTACTATTCTTAAAAAATAAGTTTTTTATTTTTACTTTTAAAAATAAATTTTTTTATTTTTTGTATTAAAAAATTGGCCGTAAATATTGTCATAAAATTTCCCATATGATAAAGGATTGTGCATTTGTACTGATCTCTGTCCATTATGTATACTGATATAATCTATAATTTCATTGGGCTCATTAGTAAGCCCATAAGTTAACGAGCTTATCTGTAAAGGGTAAAGCCCTTGAATTCCAACCCACATCATTAGGCCCAATTATTCTATTCTATTCTATTCTATTTCATTCGTTCGCTGAACAAATCCGTAAAATCGTAATGCAGATCTGCTCTGCTAGAATGTAAAAAGGCTTTGAATATATATGTGGTACACTGGTACTACAAATGCATCTCTTGGACTTGGACAGTACAAGCAATCTGGACCACCAAATCTTGTTTTATGAATTACGAACAAGTATTGATGAGTGTTTAGTAATACAGGATATCTGAATGCGGCCTGCAGCTGGCACGGACACACACTGAAGTCTGAAGGTACTACGTACCGTACCATTTATCTATTTATACATCTTGTAATTTCAAACTCACAATATTATTATTTAGTGTGACATAGAAAAGGATTTTGTGTTTATGTCAGACAGTCAGAGCTTGTTAACACCATTGGATCCTACATGGATGCACTATTTTCCAGAAGAAAGAAAAGAAAAAAAAAAGGAAAAAGACTTGTCTTAGTTTTTGATTTGTCGTTTGCAGTGCCAGAACTTGGATGGAAGTATGGTAAAATGTTGATGCATCTCAATCCAACACAGAATAGAATGGTCCATATACGTGCGTAGACTAAAGCCCGTTTCAGTTTCACAAATGAAATGAAATGCCCAAACAAAATAGATACAAGTGAGAGCACACGGGCTTACGAGTTACGACACAAACATAATCCTTTTACTTTATCACTCACTTTACCAGAAAATCCGTACTGCGATTAATCGATAGTCGAAAACAAGTTGCTCTCCAACGGTCAGACCCACCATTACCAATCACAGCCCCATGGTCCATGGAAAGCCTGGACCATGGATAGATCATAGATTACATACAATCTAATCTAATCTTCTGATTATATATATTATTTTCTTGGAACTCAACTCAATGTACATTCACATATATACATTAGCAAAATTTCAGACAGACAAACTTTAAGATAGGTACAGATTGGCACAATATATAGTTGATATGAAATTGAGGATTGAGAGTGGAAATGACAACATGACGAATGCGACTAAGGGGTGAAGCTAGCAATTGATCCATCGATCGGGGCATCGGGGGAGGGAGCCTAGCTTTCTTTTTGTCTGAGTGCTCGCAAGTCACGAGTCTAGAAATATATTATATATGTTAGTGCTGCATGCGTAGATTGCATCCTCTTCCTCTCTTTCTCTCTTCAAGTGGACAGACCAACACGCCATAAAAATGGTTATATTAATTGCATTGGAGCCAGCCAGATAGCATTCCATTTCCATTTAGATTTAGCCATTTAGCCATTTAGCCAAGCACTCAACTCAACTCATAAAGCGTATATTTATCTATGATTGTCTCCAGTTGTAAGCAATGGTGAGTTCGTTTCTTCGCATTATTGCCTAAACAGTCAAATCATGGGGTTAGTAATTAAGTGGGTCAGGCTAAGGATATTGCTTGATACAGTAAAAAATTTTTATTTATAATATGATTTTCTTCTATATAATTCATAGATTTTGCTGTTCTAAGTAATATGGTTGCTGTCTTTAGGAACAACTCATAAATTTGTGATAACCTGTTAATCTACAGAAACCTCTTACAGTTTACAAATTAACAGTTTTATGGATTTTCAAATATTGAATGTCGGAATATTTGCATTCCTGCCCAATTATTGTAAATGTACCTCAACCTTGTGAATAACTAGCAGAGGCCATATTGTCAACTTTAATTAAATATTCTGTCCTTTTCCAAATTAACATTTTTTCTTCCCTATACACAATTATTAACTTATTAATTAATAGCAAGCGACCACATTTCAATATTTCATGAGGTCAAAAACAGCGCATTAGACTTCAGAAAGGTCTACAATTACAATGACGTCTAAGAATTTTTTCTCGCTTATAAGAAATCCCGATTACAACTCCGGACCCACTTATTTGGACTTTGTATATGTGATGTTGCTTCAATGCAAGCTTAACTGCACCATCAATATATATGACATTCTGTATTATTGGGATGATTTAGCTTGGAAGATTGCTACCTTTAATTTATCTGAAGAATGCGTGCATGATGTACCAAAATTAATTTTGCAGGATGATTCAACGAGAAAAGACAGCATGTGGATTATTGCATGTCTGTTTCATTTGGTATTTGCATGTACTAGAAATAATGTGACAATCTATGACCATTATTTATTTACATACATAATCAATTTCTCATTTTTATAATTATCACAAATGTCATCATGTCAGTAGCCCAATATTTACCTTTAAAATAATTAATTACTAGGTCCGATGTTTTGCTTTTCATTGGTGCTCTTTTTTCCTGAAAATATTCTTTTAATTTCATTTTACAATTGGAAATCTAAAATAAATATATTGTAAAATACTTTTAATAAACTTTACAACAAATTAGCAGTTTTTTAATATACGAGTCAATTGTAAATATCTTTTAATTCAAGTGCAATCTTTTTTTTGGAATAATCAAGTATAAGAAAAGAAAAAACGAATAGGATGCGGTTTAATTTATTGGTACTTTTTTTACTATTGACGGAGGTATCGCCGAAATAGTTTCCTTATTTCAAAATCTATAACAAGTACAATGGTCCTTTAATTTTGTCCAGAGTCATTTTAAGTAAGAGGCAAATTGTCTATATGATAATTAAGTGGGACAAGTCAACATACTAATTAAGTTATCAAGATTAATGTGCGGACATGAATAGACAAGGCTTAATGAGGGGTGAAAGAAATTGATGAAATGTGATGGTAAATTTGTAGCTTGGAAATTTGAAAAGAATGGACAAGGGAAATACATTGACATTGGGTAATGATTTCACCAATTGTAACATAACATTAGATAATGATGATGAGGAGAGTGAGCAGAGAATCAGCATATGTACTGTAATGAAAATGATGATTACAAGAAATGGATACAAGGACGACTGATTATTAGAAAAGTGTGGTGCAATAATAATAATACATGGCGGAACGAATGAAAAGCAGATGAGATGATGAGGCAATTATATAGCAAGTTGCAAGTAAATTAGTGACCGTGCTTAATTATGAAATGATTAGGGATCGAAATGAGAATGCAGGAATTAGTAATAAATAAATAATAGAGAAAGGGGGGCAAAGCAAAGGAAAAGGGTAGGCAGCGTCAGGTCGGAATATACAGTATACTAATGAAAAAAAAAAAAAAAAAGAGAGGAATAAATGTTGAGACTTGTTTTTTTTTTTGAGAAGATTGAGACTTGTTTTTGACTGTTGAGAGTTGAGAGGGACGTCGTACGCTGGTCGCTTCTTCAGAGGGATTCCTATCTGCTGTTATCTCTACAGGGTCTTCTTGTGTTGTCCGCATCATGACCGTTGGAATATTTCGAGATTCGCTCTAGCGTGGATATCGAGACGATCCAACGGCTGACATTGTGAACTGCACAATGCAGTACAGCATGGGATGAGCACTCAGGAGCAATGGCCGCAACCCTAAAAAGAGGAGTCCGTATCTGCTGTTATTCTCAAAGAAAAACAGGACCCTGTTATTCCATTTTAGGCCGTTAGATCAAAAAAGACGGATCCGATCGGCCCACTATAGTTTTTAGGGGGTCTTTTTCAACTAAATTTGATCCGTTGATTTTGATCCAACGGTCCACAATGGAATAACAGGGTCCTGTTTTTCTTTTTGGAATAACAGCCGATTTGAATTCCGAAAAGAGAGGGCGTAAAGGTGTTGCTTGCGGGTCCCACAGTCCAACTGCTACCCGGACCCAGTCAATGTCAGTGGGCCCTCCCTCTCCCTTACCCTCAAGCAGAGCTTGTTTCACAGATGTCTCAGTCTATTCTTCAACGACATTCTGTGTGGCGGGTATACAAATGCAACGGACTCACGCGACTCATGAACGGAAGGAAGCTCGTTTGAAAGTTGGATATACTGATATGGATATAGGAGACACAGATGGGTAGATAGATAGATATTCGAGCGAGGCCGAGGCGAGAGGAGCTCGCGACCCAAAGTGGGGCCCACTCATCTGACATCCACCTTTGACGAACCCCAATATTCTTTTTTCCCTTTTTTCTTTTATTTTCAAAGGCGAGAACAAGCCAAGGTGTAAACAATTACAATATTCATTTTTTTCCTCAAAAAAAAAAAAAAAATATATATATATATATATAATAATAATAAAGAACATATATAACAGTATTACAATTTCTTTTAAAAAAACAGTTTATTACATGAATCAATAATTAAAACTTTAAAGCAGCAATTACATGAATGAATGAATGAAAAAGGAGGTCTATGGGTGGGACCCTTTCTTTGCCAGAAAGAATAAAGATGGGCTTTATATTGATTGAGGACCGTTGGATCTGGGGAGCAGCGCTTTTGTTCCATGAATGAACGGGTCTGAAGAGTCAAGTACAAGTAGAACACAACTAAATGGCTCCTCTCTTCTGTTTGGAGGTTTCCCATTTGACCCTCTGCGGAGTCTCCTCTCTTCTCCCTTCCTTGACAGTTTTATGTTTAGGAATGTGCATCAACGCCCATCTTGTTTCGTTTTTACCACATCAAGTCATCAACATATCATCAAGTTTAGAGCGAGGGATTGAAGGAGGGCAGGAATGTAAAAGTGGAAACGGTGTGTGTCAGTGGGACTCTGGTCCATCTGCTCTGTTTTTTTAAGTTAATACTCACTATTTATTAAATTAAAATAAATTAATTAATTGTGTTGATGAGAGAGAGAGAGAGAGAGTTGGGGGTACTTGACTGACTGACTACTTGCTGTTGTTGTTGTTGCTGCTGCTGTTGTTGTAGTTTGTTCCTTGTCATTTACACTCACTCCGGACTCCGGACTTCCGACTCCAGAAAGTCCATAAGTGAGGAGGGTAGAGACTAGAGAGGGAGTCCGTCGTCGATCGCCCACACCACCAACACCAACACCAACACCAACACCCTCAGCCTCACTCCTTCCTTCTTCCGCCATCGTCCATCTCCTGGCCTTGCCTTGCCTTCTCTGCTGCCTTGACCCCAGGTTCCTCTCTATTCTCCCCTATCTTCTTACTCTACTAGATAGATAGAGGGGATTCATAGATACACAGCTAGATAGATTCTCCTCCTTTCTCTTCCCATCCTTCTTCATTAATAAATTAACTGCTCCTCCCCCCCGTCTTCTAATTCCTATTTCCTCTTCCATACCATCCCTCCTTACTCATTACATACATAGATAGATAGATAGATCTCCCCACTGATCCACTCAACAAGTGATTCATGGAAGTCGAAGAAGCCAACAGAGATGCCGTCGAGACTTCCCACAAGGTCTTGAACATCCTCTCCTTCCCCCCCAAGGACCACGACCCCTTCCCCTACCACCACCTCCTCGCCGCCACCGCCGACTCCGTCTCCAAGTTCAACCGCCTCATCTCCGCCTTAGACAACCGCAAAGGCCATGCCCGCATCCGCCGCATGCGCAAGCCCCTTTCTAACTTTGATCACTCTCTCTTCCTCGATCCTCCCGCGGCCTCCTCCTCTCCCTCTCTACCGTCTCTCTCCCTCCAATTGCTCACCAGAACCCAGCCCGACGTCAACCCCTCCAGGCCGGATTTCGTCTCGCCTGCCAGAACAACCCCCAATCACATGGCACAGCTCCACTTCTTGCAGCAGCAGCAGAGCTACCAGCGATTCCACCTCTTGCAGCAGATCAAGATGCAGAATGACATGCTCAATAAGACAACTGACACTTCTATCAACCTCAAATTTGACAATTCTAGCTGCACTGCCGCCTCCAGCTCCAGGTCCTTCATGTCGTCTCTCAGCATGGATGGCAGCGTCGCCAACATCGATGGGAAGCCGCCATTTCAGTTGATAAGTGGATCTCACTCATCTAGCACAATGGATGCAAGGTTCCACCAGAGGAGGAAGTGCATGAGTAGAGGCGACGATGGCAGCATCAGGTGCACTAGTAGTGCTACTGGTAGCAAGTGTCATTGCTCCAAAAAGAGGTCATATATATTTCTTCCCACAATGTAATTTTATATAGATTTTTTTTATGAATATTTCAGCAAGTCTAACAGACCATGTCCATTATAAAATAGTGAATTATTAATGGGAAAATACATCTTAGGTATTTGTTATTTTCCCTTTGATGGATAGGTAAATACTTAAAAACAAGATGCTCTGAATTTTTATTCTCTATCAGTGCTATGGCAAATAGAAGCATCCATAACAAAGTGCTAAAGAGAACCGTTCCTTTTCTACAAAATTAGTTTGATATGTCATCGAATATTCTGACAGAACTGGCATATTGTCAAAACTTGCTGCATTGAATCTTTCTGATTTTCTAATTTTGTTTTGATAGGAAGCTGAGAATAAGGAGGTCTATAAAGGTACCTGCAGTAAGTAATAAGGTTGCTGATATACCAGCTGATGAATATTCCTGGAGAAAATACGGTCAGAAGCCAATTAAAGGCTCCCCTCATCCAAGGTATTATATCTATTAATATAATTTATTCTTCCTCGCTATATATCTTGTCCGACAATTAGTTTGTATCGTCTATTTTGCTCTCTATCTTACATCAGATGGGCATATCTAGTGCTTTATAGTTACTAATTCATAAATATGATACTTGAAAGAAGAGCCAAGCGTGCTTGTTGAGGACTCATCTCTTTTCCTATATAAAATAAAACAATGGAAAAAGAAAAATTAAATTTGGGGTATATAGGGCCTTTTAGAAACATAAAATGACATACATGTTAATATCTTTAGAAGAGTGGTGATTTAGTGCTCAAGGCTAAATCTGATTAGGATAGATTATGTAAAACAATGCAAAAAATCAAATGGTGGGGGATTAGAAGTGCTCTCCTTGTCACAAAAGTTCTTTGGTGGAAGAAGACCAATGAAATGTGAACAAGCCTTTTATTAAGGAGTAATTTTTTTTATTAAAAATATACCATTATCCATTGACAACTCAGAAGTATGGGCTTTTTAAATGCCCAAACCTCACTGTGCCTAAATTTAGAACAATGACAATTAATAATAAATACTGTTTTCTTTTTCCTTGCGGGTCTGTCTGGAAGCTGGAAATTTGTATTGGCTTGGAACTGACCATCCTCGAATTGCCTTTCTATTCAAGCTTGTAGTAGTACTAAAACTAATTTCTTTATTCAATATCTCTATTTATACCTCTTCTTGTCTTCACTTGTTATTTGCTTGATTGGTACTTTTATTTCCAGTAGTACCCTCAACATGCATCTATTGTCAAAGACTCAAACATAAAATGTTAGTTTTTTGGGATGCTTAATAATTTGGTACAAGCAAGATGTATAATTTCTTCGTCAAATACAGGGGATACTACAAGTGTAGCAGCATGAAAGGATGCCCAGCAAGGAAGCATGTGGAGAGATGTTTGGACGATCCATCCATGCTAATTGTCACTTATGAAGGAGAGCACACTCATGCACGCTCTCTCAACACTGGTTCCTAACTTATGATTCGCTTTTCTGATTTGTACCCCAAATTAAGTTTCACTTCTTTAATCTTTTAGCGAGTAGTGGGGGTCGCCCCTGTTGTGTGTACATAATTGCATCAAACATTTTGAGTGGGAGACAAGAGGTGTTGTGTCTTGATAGATTCTAACTCGTGTAGACATTTTAGATGGGAGTAGCAGTAGTTGGGACAGGAGAAATTTTATGGATGCAAAACAAATTAGCTAATTTTGTTGTACTTGGGTGATGGTGAAAGTACAATGTAGACTCTTTGTTCTGTTTGAAAGGGATGATTTCATTAGTTTTGAACTTTTAATTTTCCTGGAATACTGATATCCTTTGGTATACTTATATATCCTTGGTGCTGGACTTGATGGATAATTTCAATTTCTGGATGCACAGCTTTTATGATATAACAGCATGTTTCCCCAACTTGTTTGGGAACAAAGGCTTGAAGAAGAAGAGGTATCACAGCATTTTTCTTCCATATCTATTGGGGAACCTGTAACTGTAATAGGTATTTACTATTTAGCAATGATATCGCCACACTGGTAAGTACTGTTTCCATTCGATGTTGGCATTAAGGTTAGAGAACCGCATCTTTAACTCCAATCTAGCTTTGCTTGAATTCTCTTTGGGTAGCAAGGGTGTTTCAGAATGATATGAATGGAGAAAGCAATGAATTCTCTTTGCTCGAATTTTCTTGTAAGTTTACGTCTTGAATCTTTTTTGTTTCATTTTATTTCTCTTACGTTTCATGTTATGATCCTTGTGTTACATTAAAAAATGATTGACAACGTTGATCAAGTTGAAGATGATGGTATCAATTTTGGTATCGGTATATCTGGGTACCTTAGTAAGAAAATCTGTGCATCATTCCATCTGGGTGAATAATCGAAAATCACAGTGCATAATCAACAACGATATTAATAAGGCATGAGCAGATTTACACTTGTCAAACTCTTTTTTGCAGTGGTGATTAGACAAATCTGGATTGAAGTTATTAATAAAGTAATTTTCCAGGATGATGTTACTTGTACTTTAAAAATTTTATTATCTCATATTTGTGGATTATGGTAGGTCAGGATCTGGGTTGGTCATTGAGGACATCATATATCAAAATTTGATTGTAGTGTCAGATTAATCTGAAGATGAAAAAGAAGTGATCTAAACTTGGATGCAGGAATAGGAATATAGGATGTTTTAGGATTTGATTTGATGTTTGTTAGGTGATGACTATTCTTGGACATTTAGGCGTGTTCGGCAATCACGGGATTTCACGGGATGGGAATATTTGGGAATGGGAAACTAAAGATATTGAGGCCCTGTTCGGAACTTTGGGTGCGCTAGGGAAAGGCAATTATATTTGGGTTGCTTTTCCAAACCTTGTTCGACGGATAAATATTGTTTCTTGGGTTTGGGTATTCATACCCATCTGAACCCATCACAAAGCATGAAATAGAGTTGGAACCCTGGGAAAAAAAAAATTGAGTCAGACTCAATTTTTGTTTTCTCAACTAGCTGTCAAATCATGGGAAACTACTCATAACCTATAACCAATCAATTTCCCATTCCCAAAAACAAACTTAAAAAAAAGAAGTGGGAAATTATGAGATGGAAATGGGATTGGAAATTTATAAAAAGAAGTGTTCAGATGTTTGATGGGAAAGGGAATGGGTAAGGAAGTTTAATTATTTTTATATAACAAATTGATTACTAATTCCAATTAATTTGACACAGGGAGGGATCAGTCAAGAATGTATTACCGAAAAATTGACAAACCATGCATCAGTCAAGAATAATATATTGAAGTTGAAAACCCAATAAAGCTTACTCATTTGCTCGCACATTTACAATAAATGAAACATTACTTCTGACAACAGTCACAACACCACAAAATACAATGACACGCTACTTTTTTCTTTGAGGAAAATATGAGGGCCAAATCATAGAATTTCATCAGTATGACCACAATAGTGTGATTGAATCTGCACAATAATTTACCAAAACGTTAAAAAATTGGGAAATAAAATATCAACAGGAACTTAAAAAAAAAAAAAATTCGTATCCAACATAGTGCTGCCAGCATTTGTTTTCCTTTGTAGTTTGTACTGGTATCTAAGTTAATCCCATTAATTCTTTATTATATGCATGGTGCAGTCAATATTTAGTGGAGTTAACAATCAACTCAAAGAGTAAATAAATAGCTAGAAAGAAGGGGTAGCCTTGCATCTGTTGAGAAGCCTTGCTTCCACTACCCATGTCTTGATGATAACTTGAAAAAGAAAGAAGTCAACTAATCTTCTATGCATGCTCTGTGTTTACCTTTTGCCTTTGGAGTATATCCCAAACTCTCTCGTCGAGCTCAACAAGGAGAGGGGAATTTCAGTGCAGAGGGAGGAGGGAGCAAGGGAGATTAGAAGTTGGGAAAAAAAAAATCGACTCAGACTTGATTTTCATTTTCCTAGGGAATGCTTTGTGTGCAGGGTAGCGAATTTGGGAAATGATTTGGGAATGAAAAAAATTGTTGATGTGCCGAACGATATTTGGGTCTAAATTCCAACTGGGCCACTTTTTCCTTCTGTTCCCATGGGAATGGAGGCTGCCGAACACGCCCTTAGTGTTACCTTTTGACTTGATAACCTAGATATGACCTAGTACTTGTAGTTGGAAATTTTGATGTAATGAGTAGCATTAACTCATAGAAATAAGAAGCACTATATTTGCTCTAATTTCAATTTAAGACTCGATATAAAAATTTTATCTTTGAGGAAGATTATGATAATAAAAATCACAAGTCCAAATAAAAAAAGTCATGATCAGTTTAGAGTTTTTTGACTTGTGGACTTTGGTGTTAGCACCGGTACGTGTTCTCCTACTTCCGGCATCAATGGATCGTCAAGGCCCAGTACTTCGTCCACATTCCGGACTTTAAATTCTATATTCTGTTTTGTGCGAACAAATCATGCAAAACAAAAGCGAACATTTCAACAAACAGACATTTTGTGGCTTAAATTTGAAGCGTATTGTATATTAGGGGGACTGGTATTTTGGATTTTGTTTCTTTCACTGTTACTTACCAGAACATTACCAGTATCATGTAAAATGAAAATCAAATTCCATCAAGAAAAAAATGAAAAAAAAATGGTATTTACAGGAACTAATCGTAAAATAGAAGCCGAATATTGTTACAACTCTTGAAGGATAGAGCAGAGTTCGTTAAGCCGAAACGAATTGTTCTCTCTATATATAGATATAATATAATACAATCTCTCTATACTCGAAAAGAAAATATGCTTCAACCTATTCAAAAGTGTAGTGTGGAAATATGATAGCATGGTTAAGTCATCTGTTATAACTTGCAAAGATGGATTACTCTTTGTCAATGATGTCTTGCAAACGGAGAAACCATTCAATTGCGGTATGCTTTCATGAACGACTCGTGGAAAGACGCCAGACGGGAGACCACATCCGGGACCTTGTCCTCCTCTGGTAGAATCGAGCACCTAAAATGGTATGTTCCGGGTACCTTATTTTAACATAATCCATAACAGGTCATCAGTACAATTATTATAGCCTGCATTTCCATTCTCTTTGAATATTTCCAATTTTCCAATTACTCAAGTGGTCGATAAATGCAAATAATATGGGTATTGGCAGGATCTCAAGCAAATCGGGCTAAACTGATTTTTGTTAAACTGATTTATTGAGAGGATCAACATGAAATATATGAGGTTTCTTGTTGGAGATCTGGTATATATTTGCATAGAAGCAGTGCAGAGCTCTAAAAATGAAATTACAACCTGACCAAAGGCGGATCCTGGCAAAACAACGATTCCGGTAGATTCAAGGAGGCGAAGTGCATAAAAAGCATCAGGTGCCATTTTGACCTTTTTGGCAGCTTCAATGGCCTTTTGTGAGAGGCGAATTTGCGGGAAGAGAAACATTGCACCCTCAGCCTTGTTGCATGTCACTCCCTCCAGATTGTTGAAGGCATCCTCCATTGCCTAAATGTTAGTTTTTATTATTTTTTTCAAATTTGATATTCTTTTCTTGTTTTGGTGGATAAATAACAAGGTTTGAGTCCTTATGAATATTTTTATTTATTATACTTGTTTCTCAATTCATTTCTTGGAGAAACAACTATGCATCAGAAACACAGCTTCATAACACCTTCAATATTACCTTGGCACGACGAGCAAGAGACTTGAGAATGCTGTCTCTCTCTGCTGCAAACGACTTGTATGATGCATCACCCGGCTGCAACAGTTACCCAAAATTATTTTCTTACGAAATGTTTTTCTTGTAACTTGAGAAGATGGATTATTTTTGTAACTTCAAGTACCTTTGGTGGGTTCATGATGAGGCTGGCAAGAATCTGGCCGGAGATGTTCGAACAGAGGTTTACTGACACAACCTTGTAAATCTGCTCTACTTCGCTACTGCTGAAGCCAGTTACCTCCATATAACCGCCTCTCTTGCCACACTCACCATAATACCCTGGTATGTATCAAAAAAAAAAAAGAAAAAGGTGATTTTATGACAGGGAATCAATTTTGTTATACGTCGAACAAATTTAGTCAGTTTTCTTTATATCACACGTACCTTTGGAAATGGAATGAAATGAGACCAAGGGGAGATTGTCACCATATCCCATGGAGAAGACAATCTTTTTGAAGGAGTTGAATTTCTTGCCCTCTACATAGATATTCTCTTGGTAAACCTGCAGAGCGCAAAAATAAGAAAAAAGGAAGTTCAGATTGAAATTCTTTGATTGTGCTTATAATTAATCTTCATAGAGTATTGATGACACTATGACAGTACCTCGTCGGCAAGAAGAACAAGATCTTCCTTCCTGCAGAACTCCACAATTTCCTGCTGGTTGTCCTCTGTCAAAACCTATACAATACACAAAACAATAGGAAATATTGTGAAAACTAAGGCATCGGTTAATGAAAAGGATCTGGTAAAAGGAACAACTTTTACCTGACCAGTGGGATTGCCAGGGTTAATAACAACAAGAGCTCTGACACTAATTCCCTTTGATTTGGCGTCCTCCAGTTGTTTCTTCAACTGAGAGATCTCCAAGCCCCATCCAGTGGCTTCATCAAGATAGTATGGCACCTAGAAAAAATTAAAAAAAGGTTGCAATTGAACCTATTCAAAACCAGCAAACTTGTTTTACTCCAAAGGGAAAACTAAGAAACAGAAAATTTATGTTCTCCTACTCTCAAGAACTTTTAGTCTTGTGAGTTGTGAGGTAAGAAACAACTAAGAAACTTCCATATGTTCCATATTAAAGAGTATTTAGAGAGATTTTTTTGTAGAGAATAGAGATACATACAAGATTACCACCGTGGAGAGTAATTGAGGCAGAGTAGAGAGGGTACTGAGGGATGGGACAAAGAATTCCATCTGTCTCTGAACTCAGCAAGAGTTGCATCATGTAATGCACCTGAAAGAAACTTGTATTAACAAATCATAAAAACTTGAAAACAACTGAGTATAGTAATTAAACTAAATTAAATTTACCGCTGGAGTGGCACCGTCAGTGAGGAAAATATCATCTGCATGCGCAGGAAAACCATCACGTGCAGCAATTCCTGCAGCAATTGTGTTCCGTAATCCCTTAACACCCTGAAATTGGATTTGAAATAAGAGGAAAAACATCAGTTCAGTAAATAAAAGGTTGTTATTAGAAGAGAAATTTGATCACATTGCTTTTATTTTACCTGGCTGTGACTGTATGCACCAGTACTGTTTCTTGGGAAGTAGCTCAGGATTTGGCGTGCTCTTGCAAGAGAATCCGGGCTGCCGGAAATAAGAAATAGAAGGACAAATGTAAATATGAGATAACCTCTATATGTTTATAAATGAAGATGTAACTACATACCAATAATACAATCAGAATGGGTACTATGCATATCTAAATACATAACAATCTCACAATCAGGGCTTTACTCCAGAATTAGACACATCTGAAACTAGTCGACGGAGATAAAAACTCAATCAATTTAAAGATTACTCAGTTCATATAGAAGGTTTATATAGTTAATTAATTACACAATGAATGTCACAGTTATAATAATTTATTGATGACTTACACAATAATTGCTTCCTTACAAAACAGAATAGATTTCATTTTAACAAGGACCAATTTGAAAGTTTCGACAAAAAGTAACATCTACATGCAAGTTAATAAGACACCAAGTTTCAATATGTCCACATTTAATTCTCCATTATAGTTTGTAAAATTAATCGCTATATGTGGTATCTATGCAATTTATTGTTTTTGGTTTCTCTTAGTCTTGATTGTCAATAGGTCCTAACTGTTATGAACTCACCTAAACGAACTGCTAGTCTCGAATTTTTCCAGAAGGGAAGGGTGATCACACAAGGCAAGCACCTGAAAGTTACACGATAGAACAACTATAATTTAACATAGTTCATAGTTCAGGTTGACTCTGCTGTACTGACGGTAGGCTCAAAACATGATAATAGCAAATTGACAATTTCTTTCATAATTTATTTCCCTGATTACTTACCTATTTAAGAAATTATTTGAAAAGAAAGAAAAAAGATTAGTGAAATGAACAATGACCTCGCGGAAGAAAGTGATGGGCTGTTGACCAAGTGCTTGAGGATTTCCTATACTGCAATAGATTATCTGAAACAAACAATTCCCAGTCAAGAAAAACAAATTGCAAATGCCAAAAACAGTAGACTAGCCAGGAAAAAAAGAAATTGAAGTAAGATAAAGTTGGAAATGAACCTCATGGAAAGGGTGTGCGCCAGGGTTTGTTTGCAGGTCTTGTTCCAAGTTCTGGACAATGAGTTTCAAATTCAAATTACGTACGACAAATTAATTGTATTGCAACTGAAGAGAAGAGAAGGAATAAGGACATGAATGAACTAGCATACCTGAGTGTAAGTATCAATGGCTCCACGCACGGCGTACTGGCAATCTAAGACCTGCATGTGAATGAGAGGGGCATATATATTGATATATTGGCATGACGATGATTGATGATATATTGATATGAAAGGGGTGGGAGCTAGCTAGGTAGGACCTTGGGGTTAATGGAGCGGAGGGCAGAAAGTGTCTCTTGCGATCCCATGAAGATGATGGATGGAGAAAGATGGAAAAGAATCAAGTGGAAGAAAGAATGGAGCTTGGGATCGAAGAGACGCAGATGCTTTTATAGACAGCGCAGCGGCTGCGGATTTGGATTTCCGCAGAGCAGAGCGTAGAGCAAGATGAGAGCTGACTGTGGGTGGGTTTGGTACTACTTTACCAATTAGAAGTAGTGTAGTAAGCATGCAAACTGAAACAAAAACAGGACAATGGAGAACATGGTTTGGTTTGGTTTGGTTTGGATCGTCTGATTCTGATTGTGGAAATCCTCTGTGTGACTGACTGACTGTGTCTGTCTGTCTGTCTGTCTGGGTCAAAGCCAAAGCCAAAGGTAATATACAATATGCAGCCTCTCATCCACGCCACGCGTCCTCCTAAAACTAATGGAACCGACCGTTGGTTTCCATCTCTGATACACGAACGGTAGAGAAAAAATAACGGATGAACACAAGAACACGAGAGATTTTTGTGAATTCACACGGAATTCGATTTTTTTGATAACTTGATAAACAAACAACTTCTTCTGCCCAAAGGGCATGACACTACTTAAATAGGAAAACAAAAGCAGAACCCTAACATACAATATCAAGCAACAATTACAAAAATAACCCTAAAAAATTCAAAGAACAACTCAAAAACGCACAACAGAACCGTCTGGGGCAGACTGCTAAAATTTCAGACCGAAATAAATAATTTCGGGCCGAATTATGGCACTGTTTCAAAACACAAAAATTCGGTCCGAAATTATTCCTGCCATAATGACCATGCTGTATTAATTCACCATTTCGAGTGGGATGCCTTCCGAATATGAGAAAACCCAAAACATGAAAGTTGTAGCTCTTTTCGCTATATTTCTACAGAATTTTGAATCACCTCATTTGGACATTTATTGAGGAAGTTATGGTCGAAATACCACAGCATATCAATCTAACCAGTGCGGGGCAGACAAACCTCTATCTGCATCATTCTCCCCCTCTAAGAAAAAAACTCGTCCTCGAGTTTTGTCTTTGTAGACTTCTTGTAAGTTGTACAACATGAGAACCAACACCAAAACAATATGAAAAGGTCCAATATTGCTCATGAAATAAATAACATTTTCGTTCATCATTCTCCTTAACACATAAACAAAGAATATGGTTTTCGCAAAGGTTGGATCAAACAAACTCTTACAACTTATAGTTGTTGATTCTTTATAACCATAGTTTGAAATTTGGATCTCAAGGGTATTCTCATTTTTCAACTCTTTGGAAACTTCTTTCGTTAACACGAAATATTCCTCCGAGTTTATGATACTTGTAGAAATCGCCGTGCAATTTTCAGACAGCGGTATATCATAAACAAGGTCTTTACTAAAGGTTGGACAATATTCTAAAGGTTTAATTTTTTATTGGGACTCGCCAACAAAGATTTGGACATCCCCATTCTCTTCGGGATTGTCATCAAAAATTGGCGGAGAATCAAAATTTATACCTTCATCAATAAACTCATCAGGATGAGATTTACCGTCAAACTCCGGAAGTTTAATCTTCATCCCAAGGTTTTGAAATGACTCATCAGGCTCATGATGAAGCCTATGATTTCGCCTCTGATTCGGAATTCTCCACAGGCTGAATTCCTCATCACCATCTTCTGTTGTGGAAGAGTCAATGGAATATGACTCCTCCTCTTCTTCTCCGTTGGTAGAGCCCATCCTTGCCTCTGCGAGTTGGCGCTCTAACTCTCGGATCCGTTTCGCCATTGATGCAATCTCTAGATCCCGTTGGTCTCGATGGCGGTTAAGCGGCTCTGTGTCATCAAGATCGACTCCACGACCCCGATTACGGCCACGACCTTTACCACGACCATGGTTCGCATCCGCCATCAACCTGGTTGCTCTGATACTAACTGATGCACGAACGGTAGAGATAGCAAGTAGAAGAATGCAAGAACACGAGAGATTTTTGTGAATTCACACAATTCGTTTTTCTTGATAACTTGATAAACAAACAACAACTTCTTTTGGGCATGACCAGTGCGATCAGAGGCGCAAAAAGCGCTCGCTTAAGCGCAAAAGCGCAGCACCACACCATTTCTCACTTTTTTTGGTCGAGAGGCGGGTGCAGTTCAAGAAGCGCAAAAAGGCGCGTGCTTTTGTGAGAGGCGCTAAGGCGACGAAGCGCACTAAGGCGCGCAACTGAGAATGATAGTTGTACATAATTGTCATTTAACCATGATACTAAACTTGAAATAGACTTTAGACCTTCTAGTCATCAAAATATTTTGCTTTGTTCACTTGAATAAGTGATTTTTGAGCAAAATTTATATAATTAAACAAGATAAAAGATAAAAATGAGAAATTTGAAGAGACGGTTAAGAAACCATATTACGTATACTTTCATAGGAAGGGACTTTTATGATTATATATGTATATATATATATATATATATATATATATTTTTTTTTTTTTTTTTTTTTGCTGAAACCATGTTAGATATCAAGAACTCTGATTATATTTTTGTTCTCAATTATGTAATCAAAAGTCAAGATTAATTCACCCATCAAGATATCCGATAAAATATGGGTAATTAAATAATACCAAAGTATTTTAATTAATCTTTTTATTACAAAATAAAGCATAGTACTGAAGTATTTTGAATTCTAAGACATTATATATTTTCAATTACAGGATTTAATATGAACCAAGTGTTTATATTATAAATTTTATTGTTATAAGCTATTTTTTTATTTCTAAATGAACAAGTCAATATTGTGCGCCTCATATTACTCGGGTACGCGCTTTTTTTGCGCTTTGCGCCTTAGTTGCGCTTTTCGCCTCTGACTGCCTTGGGCATGACACTACTTAAATAGGAAAACAAAAACAGAACCCTAAGAGACAATATCAAGCAACAATTACAAAAATAACCCTAAAAAATGTAAAGAACAACTCAAAAACGCACAACAGAACCGTCTGGGGCAGACTGCTAAAATTTCGGGCTGAATTATGGCCCTGTTTCAAAACACAAAAATTTGGTTCGAAATTAATAATTTCGGGCCGAAATTATTCCTGCCATAATGATCATGCTGTATTAATTCGCCATTTCGAGTGGGATGCCTTCCGAATATGAGAAAACCCAAAACTAGGGGTGAAAACGGATCGGATATCAACGGATAGTGGGCAAAATTGTATCCGTATCCGCTTTAATTTTTCGGATACGAATACGGATACGGATAGTTCCGGATACGAATACCGATCGGATATTAAACGGATACGAATACGGATCGGATATTAAACGGATACGGATGCGGATACGAATATACTTCGGATATTAGACTTATTATTAAAAAAATATTTTTTATATAACTTTTTCATGATAAATCACTAACTAAAATGGTTAAATTACTATGAAATTAATCACTAATCATAAATATGTTATTAGTTCATCGTAGATCATTATTATCATAAATAATTACATGTTAGTTAAGAAAAAAATCCATAATATTCATTATATTATTAGTTACAAGTTATAAATAATTATAAAAGAGATGAATTCAAAGTCTAATTAGATACAAACTTCATTAAATTTGAAACATACATAAAAAATCCAATTGAAAGACATATAATAAGCCTTTAAAACGGATATCCGAATTACCATAATATCCGGATTCGGATAATTATCCGTATCCGTATCCGTTTCCATATTCAAAACCATATCCGTATCCGTATCCGCAAATATCCGTATCCGAATATCCGTATCCGCAAAAACCCGAATACGAATCCGGATACGGACGGATATTATCCCATCCGTTTTTACCCCTACCCAAAACATGAAAGTTGTAGCTCTTTTCGTTATCTTTCTACATAATTTTGAATCACCTCATTTGAATCTGTATTGAGGAAGTTATAGTCGAAATACCACAGCATATCAATCTAACCAGTGCAGGGCAGACCGCCCTCTATCTGCATCAATCTCCGAAATCACAAAGTTGACAGTTTTTTTTTTATCATCTGCTGCTGTTATTACTTGTTACTTGATACTTGATACTTCCTATCCTTGTGTAAGAACTAAGAAATGACCCCTTTAAGATTAACCAATCTCAGAAACAGCTAGCGTGCTGTGCAAACAAATAAAGTGGACGATCGATTGAATTAGTATTAGGCAGCAGCAGAAGAAAGAACGACCATTTCACTTCTGCTTTCTGCTTTTAAACAGCTAACGGATTCTCTTTGACTCTCTGTTACGTCTCTAATAATATAAAAAGGGCTCATATCTAATGCCCTAAAAAAATGGGACCGTAATCCTCTGACCGATGGCAAAGTACGGTCACCAATCACAAAACTCGATTCGGTAGGGTCCATCGGCTTCGGTGGGGCCCATTCGGCGTCTCTATTTCTTTCTCTCTCTGCAGGTCACCCGATGCCGCAAATCAGTGGATCTCGGTTGAAAAAAATGTGTCTCCATGTCCATCTCGCTATAAAATTTAAAATACGAGTTACACAAAATTGATATATAAGAGCATCCGCATCGCATACCAAATCGCACTATCAAAACGCGATTTGGTATGCTATCAGCGATGCGATAGTATCAGCCCACTATCACTACCAATGTGTGGACATACAGACATTTTTTTTTTTTTTGAGGTAGGGACATATAAACACTTAAAATGAGGATAATTCGAAATGCCTTATTAAAAAAAAGAAAATATTATTTTTTTAAGAATGAGACAGGATCAATTGTCAGCTCATTTTTTTTTTCCCCTAATTTGAGTCGAGTAATTTGGACATCAGGCGGGGGGTGGGACCCACTCCACAGGGGTATGTATGTTCTTTGACTTTGATACATCCAGAATCCAGATGCAGCATACATATCACACGCAAAGGAAAATGACTGAATTTTATTACCGGCGATGATATTATTAGGGGGCTGATACATAGATACCATTGTAGTTCTCATTGTTAATACGGATGATTTGACCAGTCAAACTTATTTGCACTCTTGATTTATATAAGTAGCTGTGTTTGAAAACATTAAACAACTTGCATACTAATATGCATTTTTTCCTGTATAAAAAAATTAATAACATGCATTCTACAACTAATACGTTGCATACTAAATAAATTTGAGTGCATAATAAATGATTTTATTTACATATAGTATTTGTAAGTTGTAACATGCAGTCTAAAACAAATACACTGCATACTAAATGAATCCGTATGCATAATAAATAAGTTTACATGCATAATTAGTTATATAGTTTGCATAAAAAAAGTGTGACAATGAAATAAAGAGAAAAAGAGGGAAATGGTACAATGAATCGAACAAAGGGGTCATGAACCGGTTAAAATTCACTGAACTAGATATTGAGCCGCGATTTGATTATTGAAAAATAAGTTTGATTCGGCGAGTTGAGTTTACATGCATAATTATCAGATTTCGTTGCATAATTATTAGATTTCGCTACATAATAAAGCAAAAAAGTAAATAAATAGTTGTGCGCGTATCAACGATGAAGTTCCGTTTGTATCACCATATCTTTTCCCTATTATCATACTATATGCATACAGGAGTTAGACTATTTTGAAAACATTTGCATTTCAATCCGAAATGCTAACACTTTGTCATGTTCGAAAATTTCGATTTATGGTTTCCGTTAAATTCATTATATAAAAATACTAGGGGATACGAAAAATTTTCCATTTTTGGAGTTTTTTATGTATTTATTTTGGATTTTTAAAAATAACCTTAAAATATTAATAAAATAATGCTTGTTTGTACATGGATTTTTAAAAATCTGAAATAAATATTTAAAAAACTCCAAAAATGAAAAATTTTTGTATCCCCTAGTATTTTCGTATGGTGAATTTAATGGGAACCATAAATCAAAATTTTGGACGTGATAAAGTATAATTCTGACTGTTAGCATTTTGGAGCGAAATGCAAAACGTTTTCACAATAGTTCTAGTTGTGCTGTTATGCATACAGTGGATGGGTGCAACTTGGAGAGAAAGAAAACCAGATGTAAATATGCGCGTGATGCTGCCTGCAGGCATCTGAGAATTAGTTTGATCGGATTGGGTGCGCCACGCCCCAGTTGATAGTTTCGGGTCTCCGTGTGCGGACCGGAGATATGCAGCTGCACCTGCACATCCTCCGTCTTTTTTTTTCTCCAGAGTCAAAGAGTCCAGACAAAACAACCTTTACAGCATTTTCATCCATTTTGATTTGATATTCACACCAAACATGAACATATTACATAACATATCAAGGCCGCATCAGGTTTGGACCCATTTTGGGCCTCGCTTACGTAATGTAATATTCTAACATATTCCAAAATTAGACTTTCATAGATCTTCAAAAATCCTCATACAGCGCCAATATATATATGGAACACAAACAGATACTGAATTATTGATCGACTTTTGGGCCTAAGGCCCCAAACTCTAATACAATGATGCTCATATATCGTCATGTTCATTTCTTAGGTAAATATATTCCTGATGATTGCATTTGCATGCATTCCTTTCAACTTTGGAAGCAAATCCCAATATAATATGTGTGACTGTGACGCACAAAGGATGTCTTTTAGAAATGATTGGATTGGCACGTGTTTGATTGCGTATTAAATGATTTACGATTTCAAAACAGTTAAAATTATTAGTTCCGAATAATTAAAGCATTAACAACGATTGAAACTAATATATACTCTAGAAAGAGGGGTAGCTCTCCAAGCACCTCAACTATATCACGTCATCAATATTAGTAACCATTGATTTTATTTAAATCTCTTCATCTACTTTGATTCAATGGTTTATATATATGTATTATCTCTCTTTCTATTTAATAAGATGAATGTGATATGTTTAAGACAAAATTTAACTCTCAAAATGGTCCAATAATATTTATGTGCTATTATTTATAAATTATTACATCATCATCATCATCATCATCATCATCATCATCATCATCATCATCATCATTATTCACATTCACATAAAAATTTTAAAAATTGTGTTCAATTTTTAAAATAAATATTGTAAATTTATAAATTTTATTATTTATTTCTATCATATTTCGGGGCGAAGCCCGAGTTGCTGCTCTAGTAGTTATAATTTACTTAATATTAATCTACATTTAAGACAAGAATATAATGCTGTTGAAGTCGAAGATGCATGTTACCATTTGAAGTTGTCAATCAGTATTAATTGTAGCCTGGAGCTGTCTGTGTTAGGTATGCCTTGAAGAAGATCATGAGGTCTGGGACTCGAAGGAATTTAAAGAACGCATCCGGCCAGTACATATACATAATATATAGAGAGACATGGATTGGACTGACATAATTAAGCGTTCAAAGATCAATTAAAGAAAGAGAAAAGAAACTAAGATTGCCACTCTTCAGTCTACCTCTCCTTATTCTCCTATATATTATCAAGATTTCAAGAACTTCCAAGCTTCTGTATCTCTCTCTTGCGCTCTTCCCCTCCCTCTTCATCAATGGCCATAATCAGATGCCGAGGGAAGACACCAGCGGCAGTGACCAACACAGTTAGGCGGGTCCCATGCAGTAGGAGCGTGCCGTATCGAACAAACCCGCGTCCTGTCAAGAAGAGACTGTTTGCTCCTGATCAGGTGATTTTGAATGTGTATTGTAGTTCATGGTAATTAAATTTACCAATCAAGCATACATTATAACCGAGTTTGTACTGTGAAATAGTTAATTAAATTGTTTGACTTTTGTGCTGATTTTACTTATGATTAATTTGGAAAATTAAAGTAGTTGTTAACATATTTGGAATGTTTTTTTACTTGATATAAGAGTATGCCAAGTCAATCAAGTTATATGTATGTTGAAATAAAAACAATAAAATTAATAAAAGAAAAAAAAAGACTTTTGTTAACTCAATCTCAATCATATACATATTTTTATGGGATTTAAACCTGTGCGCACCATTCTCCAAAAAGTGGTTCAAAAAGTTAAGACTTATCTACCATCAGTATTAGACCATGATTCTATAAATAAGCAAAAATTACAAAATTATATGTATGCGCATACTAACCGTAGCATAATATAGTTATGCTAAAATGAGTCATGACTTACGGGCTGCTCTGTGAGTCAGGATCCAAAAATATATTAAATCACCTCCAAATTTCGATTTATATGACTCAATAAGTTCTTCACATCAAAATCTTATAGCACATAAAAAATTTTCATTTTTGGAGATTTTTAAGTATTTGTTTGAGATTTTTTAAAAGTGACTATACAATATTAATAAAATAATCAATGTTTTATGTATCATTTTAAAAAATCTAGAATAAATACTTAAAAATCTCCAAAAATGGAAAATTTTTGCATGCTATAAGATTTTGATATGAAGAATTTATGGAGCCATATAAATCGAAATTTGGAGGTGATTTGATATGTTTCTGGATCATGACTCACGGAGCAGCCCATGAGTCATGACTCATTTTAGCATAACTCTATATATATATATATAGAGTCCGGCTATAATAATATGCATATCACGGTTTTTCCGTGCTATGCGGTCAATATCTCAGTTTTCGGTGTCCAATTAGTCTATCCGAACCGCTCAACTTGATCTCTATATTTAAATATACTAGGAAACCAAATTTTACAATTTTTAGAATTTTTTTGCTATTTTTAATGATGAGGAGAAAATGACTACATCCAAGGGATCTAGTTTATACAAAAATAGTGATATTGTCCCATCATTAAAAATAGCAAAAAAATTATAAAAATTATAAAATTTGGTTTGCTAGTATATTTTGATATAAAGATTAAGTTGAGCGATTCGGATCGACTATTTGGACACAAAAAACGGAGATACAGACCGCATAGCACAGTAAAATCGTGATATGCATATTATTGTAGCCCAACTATATACGTAGCTCCAAATATAGGAAATTCACTACTATACTATAGTTGACTTACAAAAAAAAAGACGGAAGTTTTAGCATGAACTAATCAGAAGCCCGAGTTGTTTTTGTTATAAAACATATATTAATTAAAACCCCAATATCCCAACAGCTAGCTTATATCGAATCTACATTAGCAAGAATTTGACGTAGTGCTTGTTCTGTTCTTCCCTAGCTCCTCCCTTGGCCCTTGCTTCAGTTTCAAAGGCCAACGATTGTACAATTGGGGTTTTGAGAATTAATTAATTAAATTGGTAATTAAACATGACAGCTGATGCTTCCTCTGCTCTTTCAGGTCTCGCTCAATTTCTTCTCTTTTCAGTTTTTTTTCTTCTCTCTCAGGACCAGGAGATAACACATGCATATATACTTATAGGATTTAGATTGAATTATATATTTCTAACATTCGCGATTTCGCGGTGTTCATCCATATCCATCTTTGTAGAAATCGCAAATCAATTGAATGAATGAAAGGAATGCATGGCTAAGACGATTGATGCAGTCAAAGTTTCAAATGACAATAGAACATTTGCATTGCATTCTGCTGGTATAGAGGGTAAAAGTAGTGAAACAGAGATTTGCGAGTGTTTGCTTGCGGAGCCGGAATCGGAGCTGAAGCTCGATGATCCTAGAATTGTTGAAGTAGAGGATAAGTTTACTTGCCATGTCTGCAAAAGCGCAGATGTTTCGGTTGCAATAGTGCCATGTCGCCATCTCTGCTTATGCTTGGCATGCGACCCCAAGATTGATGAGTGTCCGGTTTGTGGTGGTCCGAAGACTAGATGTTTCTACATGAAAATCGAGTAGCAAGTACTTTAGTTGTCTGGTTCTTAAGTTTTGGAATATCTATCAGTCGTTAATTGAAGAGAAACTTTTTTTATTTAGATTTCACTATCTCTTAAATTACATTAGAATATCAGTTTCATATACGTAAACTTTTCTCGATTAACAATTTGTTTTGAGATTTATAACGTTGGTAATTAAGCTGTAATGTAAGTGCAGCTTCTTATTATGCATTGTGAGTCTATGATCGTTGAGATAGATTACTCATTAATCATTACTATACACAAAAGTCATTAGCTTTGAAGTGTAAAGTCTTGGCCTCAGCTTTGAGTTATTAACTTCATTTAAATGGTCAATATTTAGGGTGATGTATAACTGGTATGACCAATTCTCTGCAGCTACCTAAATGTTATGGAAATAATCTTCCCACAATTAAAAAAGTTGATGGTACCGAGTTACAATAATATAGTGTAATTTTGGTTTAATATAAAATATATTAACGCTCTGCTTTTTAGAGGATGTGAGTCTAGGTGACAGGAGGGGAAGCTAAAGTGGAGACAATTCAAAACTGCTCCAAAATTTGTGAGAAGGTTAATCAATGGAAACAGAGATGTAAAAATGAGCTCCCACAGATTCAGTATTTCCAAAATTTGTCACCCCCGATTTTGGGTGTACACGAGGTGAACGGGGAACCATAAAAATTTTACCAAAAATACCCTTAAATGGTTCTCTCTATAACAAATGGTCCCCACTCCTCGCCATATTCCCACAACAACAAGGGTAATAGAGTCTTTAGCATATCTCAACCAAGGTTGTAAATTTTAACCTCCAAATATCCATTAACACTCAGAAGTAAAAAGCAGATTCATGCGCGTCCTGCCTTCCCTTCTCTTCCCTTTTCTTTCCCCTTGTGTCGCCTCCCAATAGATCTCGGAAGCACACGTTGAGATCGGCTGAGATCAAATCCCTGAGATCATCCCTGCAATTCTCCCTTCAAAGGCTGAGATCAATCCAAACCCCCCTAAAACTAAAAGCCACATTCGTCCAATCACGATCCCAAAACCCTGAGATCGGTATCGGATTGCAGCTGATACAGACAATGTAACAAGTTAACGTGTATAACATGTAAACTTGAAACATTTTAGTATTATGTTGAATAACACAAATCATAAAACTAAAGCATCATCTTCAATTACTATTAAATCACATAAATATCACCTTAAAAGTTGTCGAGAGAACATGTAGGAGCAAGATGAAGTGAAAGAGCAATAAAAGAGAAATTAATGTCATTTGTGTTTTATTTTAGTCTCATTAAGTTTCAAATTAACTTTATATGTGTTTTATTTTGATTGCAGCATTTTCTATATTAACGTTAGATTAACGGTGGTATCTATTTTGATATTGATAGTAGCATTTCCTAAACATTTGCCATTTTAATTTATTTGGTTAGTTTATTCAGTTGATATTTTTAGAAAATTAATCCAATCCCTAATTTGACATACATAACAAAATTTTAATCCAATAAATTTAATTTATTATTATTATTTTTTTAAAGAAAAATGAGGGTCAAGCTACTCAAATTTAAATGTTTATTAAAAGACTTTCATCCGGGTTTCGAATCCGCAACCTACAACACGGAGAGCGTTGTCCTTATCAGTAGACCAAATACCAGTTCTTTAATTTATTATTATTATGACAAAGATTTACAGACATATTATTATATACTAAAAATGCATATAAAAATCTCTGAATATATGAGGCTCAAAATAGATTACCCTTCATGGAGATTCCTCGAAAAAGAAAGAAGTTTCTAGCTGGAAGGCCCAACTTCCAACTTCCATTTCCACATAATACGAGGAATCTCTGTTAAACCCCAGATCCAACGGCTGATATCAAATCTACAGCCAGAAGCCACAACCCCGACCCCTGCTGTTCTTCCCTTCCCTTCCCTTCCCTTCCCTTCTCCCGTTCTACTTTCAGACCCAAAGAAGAACAAAATCGAAGAACTAATTCCTTCTGATCTTTGTGAAATCTGTAACCATGACGGCTGATGCTTCCACTGCTCTTTCAGGTCTATCTCTTCTCTGGCATGGAAAGCCAAACTATTTCTTTCTTTGTTTTTGTTGGTTAAACTTTCTTTGTTTGAATGGCAGTTCGGTCGAAGGTTCAGAAATTTCTGGAAGCAGCCAGCGCTGGTAACCTTGATGCTTTCAAAAGTCAGCCCTCTCCTCTCCTCTCTCTCTTATTCTCTTATCTTCCTATTTCTAAATTCGAAAATTGTACATGAAAGATAACATTCATGATGTTCATCCATATCTTAATTTGTAGAAATCACAAATCAATTGGATGAAGGAAAGGGAATGGCGAAGACGGTTGAGGCAGTCAAAGATGCAAATAACAGAACTGCATTGCATTTTGCTGCCAGAGAGGGTCAAACTGATATCTGCAAGTTCTTGCTTGGGGACCTTAAGCTCGATCCTGATGCTAAGGACGACGATGGTATGCTCTTTTTATCTTTGTTGTGCTACTATTGTGTCTTGAGCTTGGCTTGAGTTGTTGACTGAAATTGGTCCTCCTCAAATTGTGGAATGAAGCCTCATTTCAATTATATTCAGGAATATTAGATTGTGATGCTTAATTTGCAAAAAAGTTACCAAGTTCACTTTTTTTTTGGCTGTTAATATGAATGCATAATAATTCTTTTGAAATTGCTACTGTTTGTTCCAGGTGAGACACCTCTAATTCATGCGGCAAGACAAGGCCATTTTGATACTGTGAAGTATCTGTTAGAGCAAGGGGCAAATCCATCTGCTGCAAGTAATCTGGGTGCTACTGCTCTTCACCATGCTGCTGGCATAGGTCTTTTACCTTTTCTATTCCTTTTTTGAATTCATATTTATGATCTACTATTTTCCCTAATTCCAATCACATCAGGACATGCTACCTAGACACTTTACACTTTACAGTAGCTCCAGTACAAATACCACACATCTATGCCATTTTCCTCTTCATACATACTGTGCTCTGAGACATGAAGCTTTTAATTTGTCATATATGCCATTTTCCTCTCTGTAAACACTGTGCTCCGAGACATGAAGCTTTTAATTTGTCAATGTAGGAAACATAGAGATAATGGAGCTTCTCATATCAAAGGGGGTAGATGTAGAATCACAAAGTGATGCTGGCACACCACTAATATGGGCTGCAGGTCATGATCAGCCTGAATCAGTGAAACTTTTGTTGAAGCATAATGCTAATGTAAGCTTTCTCTAAGACGGAAACTCCCTCCTTTTACTGCAGCTGCCAGAAACACCCGAAATATCTCGTTTTATCATTCTTATATTGTTTTCAAAAGGTAGTTACTATATGTTAATGAAAGGAATAATTATCTGTATTGTCCTACAGTCTTGACTCGATTATATTAAACTTATTTTTGGTAATGTGGCATAATGTTGGATTATGTTAGAAATATTATGACTTAGAGAGGAGGAAATACTACACAAAATGAAATATCCTTAACCAGTAAATTGTATCGAATTGTAAGATACTAACTTATATAATTGAGCCTTGCTCAAAATTTGAAGAGGTTAAATTTACTTAAAAATAATTAACCTTTTCAATGATCCACCAAATCAAGATTATCATGAGTAAGAAGGATTGCTTAGTAGCCAATACTATTGTGAAATACTGAACTAAATCTATTAATATCAAATCAATGTAATTTCCTAATTTTAGCAATCATGCTGCTAGATTTAGTTAAATATGTGCTTAGTAATTTACAAAAACTGAAGGGTTAACTTTTCTATGCAATCGATTGCAAGATAGATATTTTTGTCTAAAAGGAAGTAGCATATGATAAATGTTAATTGATATTTTCTTCTTATGTGAAAACAGCTTTTTTTCCAGTGAATTTGAGATACATAATAGTGTGTAATTTTTTTCTATTCATTTGTAGGTTAATACAGAAACGGAGGATGGTATCACACCGTTGTTGTCAGCTGTAGCTGCTGGATCACTTAAATGTTTGCAACTCTTACTTGAGGTCAGACAAACTAAGTTCAATCTCTGTGACCACTGTCAGGAAAACAAATTGACCATAGTTTTTTTTTTTATAGGAAAAAAGGGATGAGTGGTTTACATCAGCTAGCATCAATAAAATGTTTTAGTAACATGTGCTTAGTTTCCTTGGCAGAGTTTCTTTTCTGAAGATTATATTATGTTGCCCCGCCTACAGTTTTGCACTTTATGAGACATGTTGCATAATATGATATATCTTTGAAAAGATATGCGAAGATGCTTAATTATTTTATATCACCTTTGGCAGTTTAAATGTCATCTAAATTAAGTAGGAAGTTATGTGTTTTTTCTTAGTTGTTAGCTTTAACAATTATTTTTTTGCTATGCGTAGGCAGGTGCTAACCCCAACATAAGTGCTGGTGGGGCAACCCCCCTGCATGTGGCAGCAGATGTTGGAAATTTAGAGGTCATTCGCAGCTTATTGAATGCTGGTGCAGATCCCAACACTTCTGATGATGTACAATTTTTCCTTCCTGCTTAGTATTACAAGCTTTGGAACTTGATTATTGAAATTAAGGACATGAGAGTTTGTATGGTGCATTCTGTTCAAGATCCCTATTTTAATATGAGATTGGGAGATCTGTAATTGCTGATCAATCTTCCTGTTTATTTATTTACAGGATGGGTTTAAGCCCATAGAGGTTGCAGCTTTGAGAGAGAATCGTGAAGTGGTTGAAGTTCTCTTTCCTGTGACCTCCCCACTAAGTAAGATTCCAGACTGGTCGATTGATGGGGTGATGAAATTAACTCTTTCTGAGGCTAACAAGGTGCTGCAAACTTGAGCTCAATTTTATTGTGCAAACAATTTCATGTATTTTGTTATGCAGTGTTACTAATAGTAAGTCCTGCAATTTAATCTTTCTTCCGGGAAACATACAGGACGCTGAGTTGCCAAAAGCTCCAAGTCCACAAAAACCGAAGCTCATTGAGGTAAAAAAAAAAAGTTGTTGAGGTGTTACTGCTTCTCTTGCCTTTTGATAGCAGAATTTACAGAGAAAGCTCATTACTCCATGGCTGAGGGGATTTTTCAGTTGTATAAAAAAATTTGTGTGCAGACCACATTCATGAGAATATACTTTGAAATGCTTAAAAGAATGAAGTGTTGCTTACATGGCTGCATCTATAGAAAAAAAAAATGAATTTTATAGAATGCGCATGATAGTTTTGTTATTTTTGTGAATGACAATTTGAGCTTCCACATAAATATGGCTTAAAACATAAATGTATAATTTATGCAAGGATTGTTAATGAATAAATGAATATTGACTTGATATTGTACCAGGTGCGACCTGAGGATAAGAAAAGATCCTTGGATGCTAAACAAAGAGGGGATGAAGCATTTAAAAGGAAAGATTATCAAACAGCAATTGATGCATACACACAGGTCTGCTTTTTTGGCAGCTCTTTCTTTTGTATGATTTAAATGTGTATAAATTATCTTTAGTCTTGTGAGGGTAGCACGGATATGACAATGGTATTCTCTTGATTCTCGTATCTAGATCAAAAGATCACCTTATAAAACCTGTAGCAGTATATCCAAAGTAGAATCACTGCTATATAAAATCTTCTGATCACATCATTACCGGTAATAGTTAGTGACAGTGCAAATCACCAATGAAAAGCATATATGACAATATATAAAGAACAAAGAAACAGGAAAAATAATGGTGTTCAACTTGTTGAATCAAAGATCGAATTCCAAAGCCTATAGAAGAATACTGACACAATCAGAATTTTTGTGAGAACAGAAAATTTGGTGGTCTCAAGACTTTCCTTGATTTTCTGTGCACAATTAGACTTAGTTGAACCAGTGTTGGCTTTTCGGATCAACTCACCTTTTTTTTAAAAAAAAATTTACCATGACCTAACTGTGTTGACTGAACAATCCACCATAAGGTCAGTACATTATAATCCTTGCTTAAGGACCTGCCTTTGTGTAACACAGGCAATTGATCTGGACCCGAACGAGGGGGTGCTTCTGTCAAACAGAAGCTTGTGCTGGCTACGGTTGGGGCAAGGGGAGCATGCCTTGGAGGATGCTAAAGCTTGCAGGGCACTTATGCCTGATTGGCACAAGGCCTGTTACAGGGAAGGCGCTGCTCTACGCCTCTTACAGGTTTGTTTGTTTGTTTTCTTTTGATTGCTCTGCAACTTGGCATTTGTCTGCTTGAGGAAGCCCATATACGAGATTTGTGTTGGACGAGTGCAATCCATAGGAGTTTGTAATGTTGTCTGTAGATACATGGTTGGGGGCTTGGGGCATGCTCATAAGCCTCTGTCAAACAGAAGCCCATAACTATTTTCTGGTGTAATTTGGCACAAATTAATATTTAAGAGTTGTAAATTTGAAAAATCTTGGCATTTCAATTTAAGGTCATCTAATATTGTCTTTTTGGTGTGTTGCAGAGGTTTGATGAAGCAGCAAATGCATTTTATGAAGGAGTAACACTTCAACCAGAAAACCAGGAGCTTGTAGATGCCTTCAGGTAGTAGAAACTTTAATGAAACTTATGTTTTCTGTTTTATAAACTTGTACCATGTCTCCAAAATTTTGGAATGTACAACGACAATTACGTGCTCAGTTATTATTTATCTTCAAACAATGAAAAAGAAACATATAGGGAATGTTTTGAGCTTACAAAGATACAAGCTTTCATAAATTAAGGGTAGTTTTAAGTTTTTAAACCTTAACACATGACTTCACTTATGTTGTCTTAGTAATATCGGCCTTCAGCCCTGAATAGAACTATGAAATGAAAAAAAAAAAAAAAATTCTTACGAGAAGCAAAAGTTTGTCTAACGTTATTCTTTTGATATCTTATTTGACTAAACAGGGAAGCTGTTGAAGCTGGAAGGAAATTTCATGGCACAGATCAACAGAAATCTTAATGTAATTTTGGATAATCTGTAACCCTTGTTTCATTTACCTAGAGATGCAAATTTGTTTGTGACGAAATTGAAGAAGCACAATTTTGGACATGCGATGTTGAAATTGGTTTGTGTCTTACTTTGTAGTTGAGCATTTTGCATAATGTTAGTTAGCCTATCAATTTGGGTATTTTTATGAGTCATTTGATAGCCGCGTTGGCTATGGGAATAAAATTATGAGAAAAATGGTGGAAACTTAAAATTAGAAAAGTACGAAAGAAAGGGGTGAAGGCTTGAGAGTGAAGGAAAAAGAAGGGAAAAATCAACGCGGTCTAAGCATTAGTAATCTGCGCTAAGTAATGTCTTCCTTCACAACCTTCATTCTCATTTTCAACGGGAAAAAAAAAAATAAGAAAAAAGAAAATAGTACTGGAGGAGATGCACCTGGAGCATATTTACGGGACTTGAAATTATATGTTGAGTTTGTTCTTATTTAATTTGGACATGAGAAGGTTATAACGGCGCTAAGTAGTATATGGAAAAAATGTTGAGATGAGATCGTGCACATATGTAGCAAAGTGGTTGAATATTATTATGATATTGGTAAAAGAGTAAAGAGCAAGTATTAGTGAAAGATAATTGATGTGAGCTTAGGTTAATAGGCATGGTCCGAGTTGAGGCAAACAAAACATAACAAAGTGGACAATTTAAGTAACTAATTAATTACTTTATAATAATTTATAATGATGGTATTATAATTATAAATTATAAAGGGTGGGGTGGGAGGGCCGCATCGCATCTTGTTGGTTGCAGCTTGCTCTTCTCTTGCTTCGCTGTTCTGTTCATCCCCCTTTCCTTTTTCTCTCCCTCTTTCAAATTCTGCTCCCAATTCAAATCAAATCAAATCAAAAAATCAGATCAGATCCGATCCGATCAGGTAAGTCAATTCTGAATTCTGCCACCATGCGCAGCACCACCAATCCCACCACCACCACCTCCTCCTCCTCCTCCTACGGCACCATCCGATCACCCCCTCCTCCCTCTGCGCCATCTCCCGCCGTGCCCCCCCGATCCTCCTCTCCCGCCTATGTCCCCGCCGTCCCTCCTTCCACACCCGCCACTGTCCCCGCCTGGGGGGCTCCATCCTACACCACCTATCCTCCCTCCGCCACCGGATATTCCAAGGTCCCCACCGCCGATTCTCCTCCTCCTCCTTCCGTACCTTCTGTTGCCGCTGGCTCGCCCGTTCCCCAGCTCCAACCCTCTCCAGCTACTCGTATCTCCGATCTCGTCTCCACTTTCAAAGACCAAGGCCACGCCCTGATCTCCGCGCGCCGCCCCTGGCAGGAGCTCTTCCACCCGCCCTCCTTCTCCCGCCCCGCCAACATCGGCGACGCCATCACGCGCATCCGCCGCAACGTCGCCTACTTCCGCGCCAACTACATCCTCACCATCCTCGGCGTCCTTCTCGTAGGCCTCTTCTACCACCCCTTCTCCTTCTTCGCCTGCGCTGCTCTCGCCGCCGCCTGGTTCTTCCTCTACTTCTCAAGAACCGCTCCCCTCACCATCCTCGGGCGCACCTTTGACGACGGCTCCGTGCTGCTCTGGCTCACGGTGGCCACCGTGGTGTCCCTGCTGTTCACCAACGTGGGATGGAACGTGATAGGGTCAATGACAGTGGGCGTGGCTCTCGTAGGGATCCACGCGGCCTTCCGCTCCACGGATGACCTCTTCCTGACGGAACAGGAGGCGGCCGGAGGAGGCTTGCTCAATCCAGCCATGGCGCAGTTTGCTCAAGTCCTCTGATTTGATCTGCTCTGCTCATGTAGCATGTATGTATGTATGTATGTATGTATGTATATGTATTACTGGTAAATGGAGGACTTTTGATGGGATTACTATTGAGATGAGATCATTTCTTTATTTGATTTTGATTTTGATTTTGATTTGTTTTGGGTTGTGATTGTCAGTGTATGCTCCTTATTATCCAATTGGATTGGACTAGAGGAGTCTAGCTTTCTGTATATAATTACATTACATTACATTGCAATGATTTTGCTTCGTGTGTGTTGTGTTGTGTTGTGTTATGCTATGCTTATGGGACTTTGAAATCTACATTTGACAACTCCCACACATTCCAAACCTTCAAAACTGTTCTTGTTGTTAACCCTTGCCATTGTTAGTGTATATATAGTTGAAAGTGAGTTATGCAAAAGAGGCGTTAGGCTTGCTTGCTTGCTTAATTAAAGCTCTAAACATGACGATGGTTGTGCAAGCTTTGCTATCCTGTAACCGTCAGTTAAGAAGATTGAACCCGTATTAATTGTTTTCCTTGTTCATGAACAGCTTATTGAAATCCTGTCCTGTCATGCTTATAATTATTTTCTTTGCGAAGGAAGTGCCAACAATGCTAATCACAGTTTAAAAATTAAGAAAGAAATAATTGTTGAACTCGGTTGGTTCAGTGACATGACAATGTCATTGCATTGTATTGTATAATATGGATTCATCCCTGTTTTATTCTGCATCATCTCATCTGGCATGCAGCGTCTGATTTAACTAGAATGAATTCTGTGCGGTAAGCCGGTAACACTCGAAATTCGAGTGCCGTCTGGAATCTGGACCATAATTTGAACGGGCCTCATGATAGGGCCCAAACACTTGGACCGAGATTCAGCCTATAATCGAAGCCCACAACAATGCACATTCTAGTCTGCCACACGTGATGCCATGCTATAAGCCATTGCTCGGCTACAGACACTTCAATTGCTTTGTAAATATTAAAATAGCTACAAAACGAGTTCATAAAAGAGATTCAGAACCCCACAACCACATCAAACAGGTTTAGAACATTGCTATAACCATACTTAGTGCGTGTAAAGTTGTTGTAACCAAACTTCCATCTTTATACTATCAATTAGCGTACAACAGCCAAGGGAATGTAACGTGAAGAAGAAAATAATATCATTGTAGCCTAATTCTATGCTCTATTAGCCTAGGTATGCTTGCTAATATGTTAAGATGTATTTATTATCTCTTCTTTGATATATCGAACTACCTTTTTTCTTATGCTTTCACGTGTGAAATTATTGAGTTCTATGTTTCCTTGCGACTTTGTGTGTATCGTTACTATTTTAACATTGCAAGTGCAGTAAGCCAGTAACAATATTAGTCGTGCATTTAATTTTTTGAGACGAGCATTCGCTGCGTAATCCAGTCAAACATTTTGTCGAGATTGCCCTTAGGTTATCCTTCCTTCCATTTTTGTCAAGAGAGTGAGAGTCCAAGCACGCAAAAGTCAACTCCAATAGATATTACATGTTCTTTTATGACTCGAGTAGAGTTAAGTAAAGAAGACAGGAAGTTGAGGCCACATTTCACAACTCTTCAGGAAAAATGCCAACAATACCCTTTTGATTTCTAACATGGTCAACAAATTATAACCTAATTAACACCCCAACTGCCAACCCCACCAAGATATCAATGAATATATATTCCCTAACCTGAACCTGAACGACCAACTCTCGGATTCACATTCTGATTCACCCACATTATCCATCTCTTATTAGATTAATAACAATGAAGGTCTATGGCGATATGCGAGCACCATTATGAAATCCTTTGCTGGAGAGCCGACTGATGCATGAGTCCGATTTGAAGTTTCAGATCTTAGCCACAGATCCACCAAATCGTGCAGGGTCATTGCGGGGCCCACTGGTTGACCTCGGCATACGATTTCTACCTGTTAAAAGAAAAAATACTAGGGTGTCAGTTGAAAAGGAAGAAGAGAAGTACATGTTGCACTTATACTTATACCACACTAGTTGTTACAGTGGCAGTATGCTTAAAGGGTACAAAAACGTGTATGGAAATTTAGAAAACCAAAAAGCATATGCATTCTCAAATTAAAAGTTTTGCGGCTTTTTCCTGAATAACCCCTATACTCCGCAATCCCAGCTTATCATATCACTCATGCTTGTTATATTGAGTGAACCTTAACAAAGATTAAAAATTTATCCAGAGGATGAACACTTGTGGGACAATTTGTATAGGGTTCCCACATAGCACACACAGCTGGGTTGATGTCGAACCCAGTGTGAAAATCACCTTGGGCAAGCAAAATCAGTAACCAAAATGAAATATAATAAATTAATAATACAAGGTTCACTTGCTAGCTTAGAGACATCTTGAAGATAATTTTGGTGGAGAACATAATTAATACCATTATAAATTAAAAACAAATTAAGTGTAGTGAAGAAAATTATGGGTCAGCTAATAAGTTGTACCTCTTCCTCAGTATTGAGATGTAGTTTCATCATAATATACTTTTGGATTGAAGAAACAGTAAGCTCACCATCCCTAAAATGCAGAATAGATACAGGAGAATTACAACATGTCACACGGGATAAAGACGATATAAGAACAAATGGCAATAATTAGAATTGTAACAGCACACAATTTTGACTTTCACAAAGAATGATACTAAAATCAAATGAAAATGCCCAAGTCATAACCTCAATGGGAAATTTCCTTTTTCTCAACTGGTCTGGTGCCAACACCAAAGAAGATGAAAGAGGGACCAGAAACAACAAAGACTTGACCCTTGCCAATTGGCCTTAAAGAGCCTTTATATAATGGCTTAGAGGAACCTTTTTTTTAATGAATAGATGCAAATGTTTGAACTCAAGGCTTTGTTGTTGAATTTTGCCAGCAGAAATGAATCATTAGCATGCTATGGAAGCAACAAAAAACCAGAGTAACACAGGGAGGGAATAGAACACACACTTTATTCGCAAGTAACTTGAAGGTAATTGAGGCAACTGGCCACCTCCTTCCCTGAAAAATAGAATCAAGTTTTAATTATTGAGGTCACTCTACAATCCAACAGCTGCTGGTATACCATCTTCTTATCAAAATGTTTGGTCTTTACAAATCACTACTATGCCAGTTTGACCTGCTGGTTAGAAAGATGGCACTAATTGATGGACCACTGGACTGCCTCAGTTTTACTTTGACCAGCTTAGAACTTAACACCTGAATGCTCAACAAAGGATATTGTGTGTAACTGTAATTAACTGGGCAGACTTTGGGCACATTGACCAATTAAGTTGTAAGCAGCGTACCTGTTGGCGGTTGCAACAAGAGAGAACCAAACAGGCCCCATCCGTCTGTCACGGACAGTGCTTATGGAATCAAACATAGGCCTTGGTGCTGTGTCACACTCTTTCTTGCGCCGTCGAATGCGGCTCTTGCGCTTTACCGGCTGTGGTTGCTCTGAACAAGACGGACCGGCATTTTTATCCTCCTGTGGTTCTTTTTCCTCCTTTGGTGCCTTGAATTTGTTGGCAGTTTTTTCATTATTTGAGTTGTCATTTTTTTCTTCTTCATTACTGTGAGTCCCGGATTTAAGAGATTTTGTTCGGGTTGCTGCCTCCAAAAGGCAATTTAATGGTTTCCATAGCTCAGATTTATCCAATTGCTGATCTTCTCTCACATTTTCTTTATCTTTGCCAGATGTCTCGGGGTCCAAATTGCTCTATACAAATGACATACAAAACAAAACAGTATTAAAGCAAGAAAATTACAGACAGTGTCACTTAATCTCAACTTCTACTCTTTATTTTTTGTTTTCATGCAAGTTCCATTGGCTTTCTTTTGTTGTTTTAGGGTTTCAGATAATTGTGAAAACTCTACATGTAATACTCTATCAACCAATTTATTGATATTGGTGTGTACAATTCTGGTTCTGATATAGTTGGTTTAAGATTGGACCCAATTATCGGCATGTTCCATGTTATAGAGACAAGAAGCCGGTCAATACAAGCACAGCTCAATTTGCATATAACTGTACTTACATGCTTTCTGTTTAACTTGGCCAATCTAGGGGGCGGTGCACTTGCTGTCTTCTCATCATCAAGGACCTTTGCCTTTTTATTACTTGTGTTCTCATCGTTTGCTGGAGACTTTATTGCACGTCTTGAGGACTTGGTACGTCTCCCGGTAGATTGACTAGAAACCCTAGGTGCGCTCACCACCAAGGAGGATAAAGATCTTTCTTTCCTTCGTGCCGGCAAAGGCAGGGAAGGAGGCTCTGGTGTTCCACTATTTTTTCTTTTTAGTGGGAACAGTTTATTTCTTATGTCTTGGAGGTTGTGATCCGGTCTGCACAAATTAATACACAACAATACTAAACAATGATAAAAAGTAACAGCACAAAGTATTTTAACAAGAGCAATAGAAAGAAATGTAACCATAATGATGTCGATGAAATTTTGTGCCACAATGAAAGCATAAGGAAATTTCCTGTCATGCAAAACCTAATATAACGGTATTTCAGATGCCCGTATAAAAGACAAAAAATGCTCCTCTACTCCAACTTTTCCATTGTAACAATCCCACATTCCTCTAATGCTGAAGTGTTAAAGAGCGAGGGCAAAGATTTGGGACATTTGCAAAAATTATAAAAATTCACCCATCACAGCCCCTATATAGCAACAGCATATCCCACATCATGATATTCAAAGGATGTGAACTGACCAATAAGTTGGAAACATTTATGGCCACAAAGGAACAGGTAGATATGTTTTCATAAACAAAATAAAATTTGGTGCGAATGAACAAAAGATTTATGACCTGGTACAGCAATACTGCAGTCAATAATGGAAGCTTTTAGCGCTGTTAAATATAAGCATGAGCTGATTAACTTGAAGTAATATCACAATAGAATAAAAATCTGTGGTATCAGTACCTGAGTTTCTCAGCTGGTACACAACCGAGGTCAATGTGGCATATTGGGCATGAGTCAACTTCCTCTTCAGTTATTTTTTCTAGAATGCACTTCCTACAAACTGATTGGAAACCATATAATAAGTGACACAAACAAAGCAGAAAATATTCATAAAAGTCACAAGTATAACAGCAAAGGAAGGATTTTATGTACAGTACTGACTTAAATGAGGTATGAGTTAATAAAGCTCCTAAATTAAGTTTAAACTTGAAAGAGTTACCCCATTAATGATTAGAAAAAGTATGCCTGGCGGATAAATAATATTTATATACCATACCAAAAATACTACTGAGATTCCAGAATTCTAATCAATCCATGTATGCTCCAACAATAACAGGTAATCATAAACTGGCAAGATTAAAGTTCTTACCACCCAGAATAAAAAAGTTCAAAAATCATATGAGATATTTTAGAATATTGGAGGCATGCATGCAAGGGACCTTCTTAATCCAATTTCAATAGATTGATTTTGCCCGATGTTTATGTATAAACAATTTAAAATTGAGCACTAAATGGATGTCAAGAACATAACTGGATAAGATTCAGCAAAAAGAAATGCCAATTGCAAGTAAAGTAAAAGATCTATCATATACTAAGAAATGATAGAAAAAAGAACAAATTGTTATTATTGCAACTCTGTTTGGAAGTATATAATAATGAAAAATTCCAATTTGAAGGAGCACTTGAAGAGATGGGATACGTTACAGACAAGTTGGTACATGGAAAATTGTCAAGGATTGGGACGTGAAAGAGGAGGAGCCATATATGATATATATGAGGCTCCAACGAAAGCATGAACTGGATTTGAGAAAGCAAAAAAAAAAAAAAAGTTTGAATCTTTGTATTGTCAGGTGGTGGTACAAGGAGCAGCCACAGTGAGCCCCCAAAATGGAAAAATAAATAAATAAATATATATATATAAAGAAAGAAAGAAAGAAGGATTGTGATGAGAAGTAAAATTACGAAGGAGTCCCTGCGATTGTATGAAATTGCGAATTTGTGATCCGAACAATAACGATAATAATAAGAATGGTGGATATATATGTTATGTTATGAAGAGAAATGGACGTGGAGAAATCAAATAATGAAAGGAGGAGATGAGATGATCTGAGGAGGAAGGGGAAGGGGAAGGGGAAGGGGAAGGGGAAGGGGAGTACTGACAAGTGTGGAGGCACTCGGAGACGGTGGTGGCGTCGCGCAAGAGCTTGCGGCAGAGCGGACATGTCATGCAGGCGGCCAGGAGGTCCCGCCGCACGCGCACCTGCAGGCTCTGCCTCTGGGCCCTCTGCCCCTGCGACCGCGAGCCCCCCATCGCTGGCTCGCTCGATCTCTCTCTCTCTCTCTCGCCTATTCACCTCTTCTCCCTCCCTTGCTTCTCTCTTTTAATATATAATAATTTTATTTAATCAGCTGCTAGCTAGCTAGCTAGCGCACCGCATTCATTCGTTCATTCACGGCGGGGTAGAGGCGGGGAGGGGAGCTAAGGTAGCAATCATGGAGTGGAGGGAGGGAGGGAGGCGGCTGGGCAGAGAGAGGCGCAGATCGAGAGGGAATTGGCAGGAGATGCGCGCGATGGGAGGAGGCTAGGCTAGGCTGGTGCTTGTTCGACTTGGACGTGAAAAAGAAATAGAGATTGGAGAGGAGCACAACACAAACAAGTCTTCTTCTATAAATAATAATAGCAATAATATTAATAGTAATAATAAGGGAGGGGAGGGAAGGGGAGGTTGGGTCGAGAGGACAGCGAGAGAGACGGGGTGGGTATATGTATATGTGGGCTGGTAGAGACTGGGGTGCGTCTTGCGTTGCCCAATCCAGACTATGACCAAACAAGAATACAAGATGAGCGAGTGTAGGTGTAGCGGCGGGTGCGACTAGCGTGTCTTGTGTTCGTCTTCCACTTCCTTCCCATAATCCCATCCATCTCTTTATTATCTTCTCCGGTGTCCCCTTTTTCTACGCACCTTAACCTTACCAATCACATCTATCCTTTGCCTGCCGCTGCCTGCGCGTAAATGCACGTAAGACTGACTCTTCCACCGCACTTAATTCACCTCACCTGCGCCTCATCTCATCTGCTATGACCATGACTATGAGAAACATGCATTAGACTGCCAGTGGGGCCATTTCCAGATGGCAACCTATGTACAAATGCGTAGGATGTTTCTGTCCGCAACAGCAAGACTACAGGCACAGCACTGTTTCATTACTTTTCTTTCCTTTTATTTTTCTTTTTTTCATTCCATTCGCTGCCGTTCCAAATAACACCGGGACGACACGGACGGGGCGGGGCGGAGGCGAAACCAAACTCATGCTCCATTGCTCCTCCTACCAAATGCTTTCATTCTTTTCTTACTTACTGTTATCACTTTACCATATATGCCATAACTATCAGTAATCACTTCCCCATTCTACTCACTTTTTTTCCCCTTTCTTTCAACTTCCCAGACTCAGTGCCTCATAATATACATGTCCTCTTATTACTCAACGAGAATTAAGTTCGTGTCCTCCATTTTAATCTGCCGTTATATTGCAGATGGCTCGATGCCTAGCTACGACGTACACCTAATATTTTTGTGCTTTCTAGCTCTACTGTTCTATATCCAACAAACACGTTTCGCAATTTATCACAACTCACCAATGCAATCTATCGTCGCATTGCCTATTGTCCAATTCAATATAAAATTACCAACTTACAAACTCCACTTCCAATATTATGATTGAATCACAGGCCTCAGCTGAGCTCAGCACTTGTTCTATGTTTTCTTTTACCTATCAGTCATGGTTATGTTCAAATAAATTATGGCTGAATTTGAGCGCCTAACAGCACAAAACTGAGATTTATTCACTATGATTTTTTTTTCCCAGAGGAGCCACAGTTTTTAGTTAGTTTGTTGGGAGATCTTCTTTTTTTTTTATTATTATTATTATTGGTGTTGCTCAGTGGGTAGTACACCTCCAGCACCTACACCTCAAAAAAATTCACCAGCTTTGGAAAAAAGGAAAAGTAAGCAACTTGGAGAGAAAAATGGCTCACATAATGTACATTTAGTTGAGAAGAGGAGTTCCAAATGTTCTATCAAATAAGTACTCTATGTTGGAGTGAATGGAGTCCGTATCGGCTACGATCCAAATCGGATCGGAGGACCCTCCAATCCCCGATCCAACAACCGTAGATTTTAGAGGAGTTTTTAAAATAATCCCAACAATTGGATCATAGCTGTTTTGAGCTACTGCGTAATTGTCATTCCTAGGCTTAGTGACATTATTTAAGATTAAAAATAAGAGAAATTATTCTAGTCCCACTTAAAACTTAAAAGCCTTCCTTAACCATCTCTAAGAGCATCTCTCATTCTAAGTATTTACTTTTTATGACATACATCTTAATATATATAATTTTCATATCAAGTATAGTCACTTTTCAAACTTATTATTTTTATAAGAAAAATATTTTTTTATAATGCACTGCTAAAATTTTGCATAAATGTTTTTACATTGATATATCACAAATAACATTTTGACTTAGTATAATCACTTTTCGTTGGTGTGTGTAGATAATCATTTTCGGGAGCTATGTATGAGAGGCACGAGTAGTGCATGCGGTAGAACAGGAGAAAATTTATTGAAGTATTTTTGTGGGATCTTTAGGTGGGATTTTGAAGAACTGATATCACGACCATAAAAATAACAAGGCCTTCTTAAGTAATCCAATTTGAAATTCGTGGGCTCAGAAATCATCAAGGCCCACAAGTTCTATTGGAAAGATGGTCAAGTTCTACTGTTTGGACCTGCAGCACAACATTTGGATCAACATAAGATTTCAACGATGATTTCTTCTGTCCCTTTTCTTTATCGATGATAATGGGCCAACATAGAATTTCAGCGATGATTAATTTCATGGGCATGGCTTACAAAGGAACGTACAATTGTTTGTAATACGCTAAGGCTAATTCTATTATAAATCGGATGAAATATGGGCCATTCAGTTTTCATAATCGGATGATCATAATATATCTTTTAGATATGATTAAAAAGAAATGTTTGATAAGAACCATTCGATTCAAAATAAAAAGTTACTTATCCGATCCATAATAGAACCACCCATGCTAAGGCTAATATTATCGACGAAATCAAGGCACACATTTTTCTACCAATTTGTGCCTAACGTTTTTATATTTTATGAGCACACAGATTAAACAGCTTATGGGGTTGATTTACTGACACATAATGCTTGAGCATACAGCGGGAAAGTTTGAAGATACCCGAAAAGGATCAAGAAAAAGGTAGTATCCATATATTAAAATTAATTTCATAAACGGTCAAAACTATGCCATATCAGAAAATATTATATACCGTAAACTGTTCTTATATGTACTTTTTTTTATTGTTTTTATCAACTATAATGTGCTTGTCGTGCCGGTACAAATGGGTAACAATAGCAAAAAAATCATGAGGTACACAAAAATCAATTACCGTGCCATTATCCTAAATCTATAAACAGTATTGAAATGCATTAGATTTTTACTATGTTGCATGTTTTGAGAAGAATTCAGGAGCCGACAAGTCCTTTGTGGCGAGCATAAGCAATGATGGCTACAAAAACAAGAATAGAAATCAACCCTGATATCGAGACCACCTGTGAATGAAAGAATAAAAACACATAAATATCAGGTGTAAGCTTTGATCAGAACCAATGAAAATAAACTTCATTTGATAGAATATATACCCATTTGAAGACCCAGGAGTGGCCGTCATTCCAGGTGTAAGGTATATTCATGCCGAAAATTCCAGCCACCAAAGAATAGAGAGAGATGCTGACGGTACCAGAACTCAAAAACAATTCCAGCTGCAGAATAATCCCAAATTATTTCTCATATATGAATAAACAAATAATTTTATATAAAATAAAGAGGACAGCCTAATGCTTGCTTTTAGTCCTGTGAATACCTATTGTGTTGCATCATTATTTGAGCACTGAATATATTCTCTCTTCTCTTTACTTCCTCACTAAATTTGTTAACCAATTAAATACTACTTGGAACTTGGAACAACAATTACCCTCATATTAACTTGAGAATCACATATGAGAAGGCATAAGAGAAGGAATAGACAACTGGATATTACGAACAGTTGCAACCCTTTCTAAATTTAAGACTTGTTCAAAGGTATAAACAGTTCATAAAATATTTCCATAAAATTATAGTTGCAGCTTAAAGCATTTGCTTAAATGAACAAAACTAGTAAATTTGTAGCAAAGAGGAGAACAAATTGTGTTACCTGAATCAACTGATTACGGTGGTTGTCCAGCTACAGGAACAAATTAATGTGATTAGTTATTAAAAGACAACATGCTTCATAAATACAATAAATATTCAGAATATGTGTGAACAAAATGTACCTGTATATTAATGTAATCCTCTGTGTCATCAATGTATTCTCTCAGCTGATAATCAATTTACAATATACATTACATTAGTATTAGATATATAGATAGGAAATTATAAGCTAAAGATACCCAGGTTAGGTCTAATACAAGATTCATTTCATGGGATAAAGACATCCAAATTACTTACCGTGGTCAATTTATTCAGAGTTCCATCTATTTGCATGAAATATGCCTGCACAGGTCACAAAAAGCCACCGTTTAATTGCGATACAGATGAAAACAAAAGGTATACACTGTACAATATGATATGCAAACATCTTTTGAACTCCTTCACAGTCCCACATTTCTCATCTAACTGTAACATATTAGGTGTAAACCCATAACAGAGATATTCGTTTTGAATTAATACAATATAAATTAACATAATAATAGGCAAAGAACCTCCAGCAACATTTCAAGCTCCTCCACATCATTCTCATTCCCATGTATTGTTGCAGCGCTAGCTCGGCTGGCTCTTGAAATCTTGGATGCTATGGTCGGTGAAGCAGGTAGCCAATTAGGAGCACCAGAGCCACTGATTGGGGAAGTTGCCAATTTTCTTGACAAATACAGATCTCCCATGTCATCATCGTCATCCAGAAGTTGCTCCAGTTCATCCCTGACCTAATAAGCACGTGTCTCATATTTGTAAAACAGATTTGTGGTTTTACCTTTGATAAGTGCTCACAGATAAAAGTCTAAAACATATAATTTTCTAAGATAAATTTAATCACCTTCTGGACCCTGCCAGTGAGCCTTGTCATGGCACTCTTCAATTTACGCACTCTGTCTAAGTTGCGGCTACTAATCTGAATCATTTAAAGCATATATCAGTGAAATGCGCAAAAAGGAATAAGACATCAAGAATCTAAATGGACAAAAAATAAATATAATGAAGTATAGCTCAAGAACAACCATATTCAACCGGAGGCCATACCGGTTTCAGTTCACAACTGTAACTGCTGCAAATACTGACAACATACTGGACCAGCAAGGTCAAGGTTTTCATCAATTCTGGATGTACCAATTTCATAATTTCATCTCTCTCTATCTCCTTGACATTTTGTACGTTTGAAAAGTTCATCATGTGTTGTTTTAATACTGCCCAACTTTCTGTTTCCCCTTCCACATCCTTTTTTGCTTCTTTTTATTGTAACAGAAAAATACAACAATCATAAACAGCATATGCCAAAAAAAAAAATTAATGTTGACATTAATGGAATTGATAACATATGAGTAATAGTGTATAGACATTTGTCATTTTTAATTATCAAGAACAGTATGTAATAGCAGCACAGATGATCTTCCTTGCAAGTTCACAATTTGTTTTAGTGCTTTGTAAAGCGGCCCAATATAGGAAGTAAACACAAACTCGCAATTACCACACACACACACAGATATATAGAGAGGAAAATAGACCTTGGATGTAAGTTCGTCTAGAGCTGGGTATGCGGCAGTCTCGAGCTCAGTAGTGCGTGCATCCAGGAAGCTACATATTGCTTCTAATGCTACTTCTAAAGCTCGAAACTCAAATGGTGACTCTAAAATTAAAAATAATCAACACAATATATTAACATTAACAATAAGGAATTTTGTATTTAATAGGATGAACCTGGCGTATTATAGTTCGTATAAGTTTCTAGTTGTTCAGAATATGATCTATGCTGGTGCAATGCATTGGAGATTGAGAGTATCTTGGTTACCAGAATGTAGCATGTAAAAGTATTTGCATGCCCCAATAATACACATAAAACATGTGATGGAAATACCCCTTTCCCCATAATAAATTGAATGCGGAGGTGCAAGTGCAATGACTAACCATGTTCTTCAGGGGCATCAGCCTCATTTGGTAGAGCAGAGAGTGGCAATCTCCTCCTGAGCTCCTCCACCACCGGTACTACATTCTCTTCGGTTGGGTCCCTCAGCAGCACCTACATGAACACAAAGCAAGTCTTTCCTCCTTAGGACTAATTTAACCATCTGTATATTAAATCATTTTAAAACCAAAGGCTCAGTCTTTTTTTATTTTCCCCCCTCAATTTGATATTAGAATTATAAAAAAGATTGCATAGATTTGACCGTGGCACACAATTTTTAAAGAAAGTAAGAAAGATGGTTTCTTTTACCTCCTCAGCAGTGATGATGGCCTTGATATGCTGCTCGGAGAAGAAGATGAATGATTTAGCATTCAGCAAAGCAAATTGTAATTGTAATTGTAATTGTAATTGTAATTAGGTAGGTAGGGTAAATTAGGTGAGAAGGAAGGAAGGATACCTCAAGATTGAGGACAATTGCCCGCTCACGGCCGAGGATGGTGGAGGGATAGGAGAGGAGGGGGTCGAGAATGCGGAGATCGCGGGCGTGGATCTCGACGCGCTGCATGATGGCGTACTTGTCGACGTCGAGGAGGGTGTCGGCGCCGTGCGAGTCGAAGAGGATCCAACTGCGGGCCGCTGCCGCCTTCTTCTTGATGGCGAGAGCAGCAGCGGCGCTTTGGTCGGCCGCCATGTCACCGCCGCCGGTGATCACATCGCCCACGACGACGACGACAGCGCGTGCACCACCGCGGAGATCAATCGCTGGCGTCCGTCGATGCTCTCTCCCCGGTGCTCTGTCTGTATTCTGTATTTCTATTGCAGGCAAGGAAGAGAGGAAAAGGACAAAAAAGAAGGAAAGAGTGGTGCTGCTTTTATGCCAAATTCGGTTCAATTCAATTCAATTCCATTCCATCCAATTCGACTCCATTCAGTTTGGGATTTTGCGAGCGACGGAAGAAGAGAGGACGAAACCAATTCAAACGAGTGCTCTCCTGTTACTATTACAGTATTACTTTATGAGTTATCTTCTCAATTCTCATGACTCATGAATCATCTCTTCTTGATTTCTTTTTCTCTCTCTCCTTGATAATATCTGCCAAACAATCCAACTTTTAGGGATGTTAATGATAATGATATATTTTCATTGTCTTACTACATTTGTAAATTTGTATTATGAAAAAAAAAATACAATGCAATTACAATGTCTCTTATGCGATTTTATGTGACATGCATTTAAATCATTGCACCCTTATCGGATAAAGAAAACATATTGATAAATTAAATAAGTTTCAAATAAAGAATATGAACAAATAAATAAAGAATATCAATACTCCAATACTCACGGTCACGGATGGATGAAGAATGAGATGTCTGGAAGGAGCCTCGCGCAAGCTACAAACTTTTTTATGATGCCAGCCAGACGCAAGTTCTTGGCTTTACTTTACAATTTACATGTACCTTCTTTTCTTTAAAAAAAATAAATCAGGTCATTAGGTGCTAACTGGGCCGTTGCATAATTGCATTGCATGTACACACTCCTTTTTTAGGTAATTGACGTTTTTTTTTAAGAAAAAATAGTCGTCATTGCAAGTGTTTTTAAATGTACGGGTAAGAAAATTTGCTTTGCTGTGCCGTTGAGGTGTCACAAAATATGTTTTTTAGTGGGAGTGTGAGACTATTAGTCTATTACATTCTTAGTATGGATTGTTCTAACGGTAGAGCTAACTTTTGTGGGTATATATAGGTGCAAATGACACTAGAAAATTTTGTAAGTTCTCTTTTAAATATATATATAATATATAATTTAGTTGTTGTGTTCACGAAACTAACACAAATTATATGTATGGAGTATTGACCTTGTTAAAACTTTTTGCTCCCTCCGTGATGGAAATATTCCACGTCATAGATATATCTCTATCCTTTTAATTTTATTTTAACAGTCAATCTGAATCACTTAGGGTGTGTTTGGATGGACTTGGTTAGCACTACTTCCTGAGTAGTGCCACTAACTTGAAGTCTGCACAATCCAAACATGTATTACCAAATTAGGAGTAGCAACAAAATAGTACTACTCTGCTACTCAATTTCATAGTTGGTTTAGCCAGATTAGTGGCTTTGGATTTGAAAAGAAAATTGAAAAAAAAAGAAACCACTATATTTTTATTATTTCCCACCCTTCTCTCTCTATCCATTACGTCTCCCAAATATTAACATGTTATTATATTTATAATTCCAAATTCCACGTTACTAATCCAAATATAACATCCAAACATCATTTTGTACTACTTGAGTAACTAAAAATTAGCACTACTTTTACGCTACTCAAGTTAGTATTAACCTCACACTACTCTTAATCACTAACCAAAATATCACTACTCTTGCATTAATCCTTGTACCATCCAAACGCACCCTTAGTGTGATCTTCACAACTACACAAACACACACTTTCGACCAGAGTCATCAGCCATGTGGCCAGGGGCAGAGGGGGTGTGACCTCCCCAAAGAGTTTTGAATTTGTATACGGAAACATTAATATATAGTGTATTTTGTTGAGAGTTTTCATTTAACCCTCTTTAAATTTTGTCTTTCGGTGTTTCGACCCCTAATTTCAAATCCTGACTCCGGCCTTGCATGTCATCTTTCGACCATATAGGAGAGCTCAAGTAATAGTGGTATAATATGTAAGGGAGCGGCTATGAAGAGGAGACTTTTCAAGTTTAGCATGAGATAAAGAATTAGAGAACGATCAGCAACAAAGAGAGAATACACGACAAAGTCGAAGAACGATCAGCAATTTCGTCTATATTATTTTTAATTAAGAAAACTCAATTGTTTTTATGGGTGGGGCTAGGGTGACAACCGCGACAACGGATTCTCAAATAAATATAAATAAAACTTCTAAAATAGAAAAAAATTGTACAAACATGTTGCAAAACTCGTATATTGATTGTGTTTCAAATTTCGACGAAGCTCGATAGGATATCAAACGACTTTTAAATAGGTTGAAATTTAAAACACAATCAATCTATGAGTTTTACAACATGTTTGTTTAAAATTTTATATTTAATATTTTATTTAGAGTGAAGCTATTGTACTTTTAATATTACAATTTCTATATTATTGGTTGTATCTCCAATTTCAAAATATTAATAGTTGATCCGAATAAACAATCTTTATATCTAATTTAACTTTAAACCAAAATTTTAAATTTTCAGTAACTTTTTATTATTTTTAAGATATTTTCAAAAGTATCTTGAATAAAACATTATGAGCCATTTAAATATTTTAAAATATCTAAGAAAATACTAAACAGATTCCAAAAAAATATCAAATTTGGTTTATAAGTGAAATTGTATATGAAAATCATAATGAACGGCTTGGATCGACTATTAATATTTTAAAATTAGAGATATGAGTCAATAGTACAGAGCAATCCTTACTATTAATAGTATAATAGCCTCACTCTTTTATTTATATTTATTTAAGGATCCGTTGTCGCGGTTGTCACCCAGTCCCCACCCTTTTTAGAATACTATAGTTAATTTATCCATCAAAACGAAATAGTGGTTCATCTATAGGGAAGAACTAAACAAAAGAAAATTAGGGAAAACGATGTTTAATTACGGAGTAGAATTATCGTGGAAGTGTTTGCATTTCACTCTGAAATGTTAACGACCTAAAATATATTTTGTCATGCTAAAAAATTTAAGTTATGGTTTCTATTAAATTTATTATATATTAAAATATTAGAGGATACAAAAGTTTTCTATTTTTAGAGTTTTCTAAGTATTAATTTCGGATTTTTTAAATCCATATACAAATGAGCATTATTTTAGCAATATTTTAGAGTCATTTTGAAAATCCAAAACAAATACTTTAAAAACTTTAAAAATGAAAATTTTTATATTAACTAGTTTTTTTATATAATAAATCTAATGGGAACTATAAATCGGAATTTAGACCATTAATATTTTTGAATGAAATACAAACATTGCCATATTAGTAGAGTCGGTAATTATGATATGCGAAAGAAAAGGCTATTTTGATGTTAAATTATGAAAACAATGGAGTATTTTCTCAAAAAAAAAAAAAAAATGAAAATATGTGGTACAAAAGTTGCTGTGAAGGGGCGAGGGGTGACAAGCGAAGAAAAGCAGCAAGCGAAGGAAGGAAGCGGGGTGGGAGTGGAGTGGAGTGGAGTCGAGTCGAGAGTAGAGCAGCACGCCATCGCCATTGCCATCGCCATCGGGCATCTGATCAGATCAGAGTGGGGCTGGTTCAGACGACCAGACGTGCAGTGGGCCGGGGCTGAGGCTGGACACTCAGTCAGTCGGAGTCAGCCCGCCGCCACCACTGACCATGCTACTTCCTTCCTTTCGTCGGAAACAAACCCTAACCTAACCTAACCTAATCTAATCTAATACTAATACTATTCTATTTTGATCCGATACGATGGATTTCGCGGAGCTGGAGGCCGTGGAGGGCCTGCGCTGGGCCTGGCACGCCTGGCCTTCCTCCCGCTCCGACGCCGCCGCCCTCGTCGTCCCCACCGCCCTCCTCGCCACCCCCCTCGCCCCCACCTCCGACCTCCCCCTCCTCTCCTACCCCCCTCTCCTCTGCTCCTCCTGCCGTGCCGCCATCAACCCCTTCGCCCGCGTCGAGGCCCGCTCTGCCTCCTGGCACTGCCCCTTCTGCGCCGCCCGCAACCCCTTTCCCCGCACCTACCACGCCCCCGCTGACAACAACCTCCCCGCCGAGCTCTTCCCCACCTACTGCTCCGTCGAGTACCTGCTCCCTCCCAACCCCAACCCCAACCCTAACCCTAATTCTAGTGCCCCCGGCATCGCCTTTGTTTTCCTTGTCGACCTCTGCACCGAGGAGGATGAACTCGCCTTCCTCAAGAGCGAGTTGTTGCACGCCCTCGCGCAGCTGCCCGACAAGTCCCCGGTCGCTCTGCTCTCTTTCGGGCCCATGGTCTCCGTGCATGATCTCAGATGCACCGATTGCTCTAGGGTTTTGCTTCTGCATGGTGAAAGAGAGCTCTCCTCCGATAAGGTAACTTACTTTGTCTTTCCTTGCAGTGAACAGTGTTACTGGCACAACCTAAGGTTCATATGTAGTAACTCAGAGTATATCCCTTTCCAATTTGCTTCAATGCTTGCCACTCATACCACTATTCTGCTGTACGAATCTTAACAAGTCGAGGATGGTACCCAGAACTTCAAGCTACAACTCAATTTACAGTTTGGGATGGTTTTTTATCTTATTAGGTTCATAAATACTTGAGCTACCAAACTAAACAATTCCAACAAGTATTTATGATGGTTTTTTTATTGTTCAGACCAATTCCTTTAAGCTACTTTAGGAAGAAACAAAAATATAGTGCAAATCAGACTATACATGACATGAATTATTTGTAATTCCTTTTGTATTAGATCAAAGAGTTTATGGGCATTTCTCAACTCCCCCACTCCAAGTTTGGAATTCCTGTCCACTCCCAGAATCAAAACTTTCTCCTGCCCTTCTCAGCATGTGAATTTAATATTACCTCCATCATAGAAGATCTTTCCTCCATGCGGGGTCATCAGCGTGGCCACCGCCCTTCACGCGCCACTGGTGCTGCCATCTCTGCTGCAGTGGCCCTTCTAGAAGGCTCTTTACCTGACCATACTGGTGCTCGTATAATGGTGTTCACATCAGGGCCTTCCACCACAGGACCGGGCAAGGTAGCTGAAACTGATCTATCCAAACCAATACGGTCTCACCGTGACCTCATCAACGGTAATGCACCTCTCACTGAAAAGGCTGAGAACTTCTACAATAAACTGGCGCGTAGACTTGCTGATAAATCAATTGTACTTGACTTATATGCATCCTCTCTCGACCAAGTTGGCGCTGCCGAGTTGAGGTATCCTGTGGAGATATCTGGCGGGATCATGGTACTGGCGGAATCATTTGAGTCAAACCAATTTAGAAAGAGTCTAAACCACATTTTCAAGCGAGGGGAAAATGGTTACCTTGACATGAATCTTGATGCAACCATTGATGTGGTCACATCAAAGGAGATCAAAATATGTGGGGCTCTTGGACCCTGCATCTCTCGCCGTTTGAAAAGTAATGTCGTCAGCGAAAAGGAAATTGGAGAAGGCGGGACCCACTCATGGAAAACAAGCGCAATTACACCCAAAACTTGCATCGCATTTTTGTTTCAAGTGAATGGCCATGAGAAAGGTGCAGAGCCGCCTACAGTTTTTTTTGTGCAGTTCAAGACTAAATATAGACATGGAGATGGTGGATTCCGCATGAGGGTTACCACAGCTGCAAGGCGTTGGGCCTCTCCTCGGTCACCTGAGATAACATCCGGGTTTGACCAGGAGGCTGCTGCAGCCGTGGTTGCTAGGCTAGCAATCCGTCGGGCTGAGGAGTACTTTGTACGGGATGTGATCAGATGGCTTGACAAAATGCTAATTCGTTTCACAGCGAAATTTGGGGACTATGCTCCTGAAGACCCCTCCACTTTTCGCCTCTCCTCAAATTTCTCGCTGTACCCACAATTTATGTACTATTTGCGGAGGTCGCAGTTCATAGACGTGTTCAATAGCTCACCTGATGAAACGGCATTCTTTCGATTGATGCTGAACCGAGAAGGTGTTGTTGGCTCGCTGATCATGATCCAGCCGACTTTGTTTCAGTATTCTTTTGATGGACCGCCTATACCAGTTTTACTTGACATAAGCTCGGTTTCACCTGATGTAATTCTTCTCTTTGATTCATACTTCCATGTAGTGATCCATTATGGATCAAAGATTGCACATTGGAGGAAAATGGGGTATGATAAGGACCCAGCTCATGAGAACTTCAGGAAACTTCTGGATGCTCCAGAGGCAGATGCAGAGGCACTGGTGGCAGATCGAGTCCCGCCTCCCAGGCTGGTAAAGTGCGACCAGTATGGAAGCCAGGCAAGGTTTCTTCTAGCCAGGCTGAACCCATCAGTTACTCAAAAGACACGTTTGACGGATGGGTCTGAGGTAATTTTCACTGACGACATCAGCTTGCAAGCCTTTATCGAGCACTTGCAGGAGTTGGCTGTGCAGGGGTGAATTTTAAAAAGCCACCAATTGCCTTCTGTCCTTGCAGTTTTGTCCAAAATTTTAGAGGATCATTGTACATGGGTTTCTATTTTATTTTCTCCTATATTAATTGGTTATCTTGTGTAGGTAATTTTGGATTTGGGAAGGTGGGTTTGGGGATATTTGGTACTGGATTAGCAATTAGTGTTTCAGTTTTTGTAACATTACCAGAAAAAATGGGCTTGCTCTGATTAGCATCAGTGTTCCTAGTGATGGTTTGACTGATCAAAATATTTGCTGGGAAATTCCAATTGTCAAATTGGATTTGATATAACTGCCTTATTATTTAATCTCCTTTAAAAGCGGGCATGTTCCCAACAGAACCCGGATATTTGCCTTATGGACATTTCGGTTGGCTTGGTTTTGAATTATTTGTTGTTGTGTAGTTGCAACCAATCTGTGCTTTGGTTAAAGGATTGACCTCGTGAAGTACTCTCTCCAGACTTCATATTGTGTCATCATGTATGTATGGAATAAATCAAAAATTCAAAATGCTGAACCGGCAGAGGCTTGTCATATTTGGCATATAAATTTGTGGTTTTTATTTGCTCAGTTGCAATGAAGTTGTGCCCTTCTGCCCACAATTCAAGCTCAATTGCAAATTTGCAATGAGGCTGCATTACTGGCAGCAGGCTCTTCAACATTCAGACTGTATTTAGTAGTTTTAGTCGAATAGGTTCATTTGCCAGAAGTAGACATCTAATAAGGTTGCTGAAGAGCTTGGTTGAACAGAAAGCCCAGAGTTATGCTAACCCTGTTCACATTGATATTTATTGAATATGAATTTATTTGAGTTCATGGTCAGCAAAATAGGTCGATCCATCCATAAATATTGCTGTATGTTGTTCCATGCTCCTTTGCCATGACCCATGATTGGGGATTATCTGAAGTTCTAAAACAGTACCCTCCCTCACGTCCTTGAATGATGATCCCATATATTAATTGATCAAGGCTGGGAGTGGGACTGTGGGAGGGGACCGGGAAGTCGGCAAGTGAATCACACAATCATGGAATCATGGGTTCCATTGTACAGTGAAAATGACAGAGTAGAGAAGTGTTGTGTTGTGTTTTTGCTGGCCCCTCCTTCCCTTTGTCCATGCCTCCCATTGAATGCGTGCGCAGCTCTTCTGGGGGCACTCCTTTCCTTTCCTTTTGTGCTGCTTCTCTTCTGTTGCACACTTGCACCTTCCCTTTCCCTTTTCCTTTTCTTTGTACAATTCTAATTGTAATTGTCAATCTAATTATGTCGATCTAATTGTTGTGAACTGTGAAGCGTTTTTCTTTTACTATTTCAATCTTTTGGGAAAAAGAAAGAAAAGAAAAGAACAATTGCGCCGCATGAAGTGGTCCCATCCCAATGCCATACATGATACATACAGTGGTTGGCAAATGGCAACTTAAAACAACAACAACAGGATTATTTGGATGTATTCTATGCTATACTGTGCCTGTGTTTGTGTCTGTACAAATCAGATTCCGAACAAAAAGAAAGAAGCATCCATCATTGTGCACATCACTTTCCTTTCTTATTTATATATGTCCATATCATATATTCATATGTGACCCCAACAACAATGCCTGTAGCAACAGGACTTTGTTGAGATTGAGAGGTTATATGACCTGTTTTGGAAACAAAAGGTGAAAAAAGTCCGTTAAAAACCCAAAATTGACGGCCCAATTGACTTTGCTAGACCCAAAACTGACTTAAGTCTCACAAATACATTGGCAAGCCTAAAAGTAACTTCATCCTAAAAAATATTAACAAATTCTCTGTTTAAATAAAACATCCAGAATGGAAGAGTTTTAGGTTCTTTAATCCTCTTTCCAAAAGTCAACTTTCACAGTTTCTTCATGCTAAAAAAAAAAAAAAGAAAAGAGAAGAGGAGAGAATTTTGAAAGCTCCTTTTTATCAATGATTTGCCCCCCGTGATCCTTGCTTATATTCAGGCTGTTTATACTCCAGAAAAGCAAAGCAAAGCAAGGTCCCAGAAGCTTCATCCGATCAGAAAAAGAAAATGAGAAAATGAGAAAAAGCCTACTTAGCAATAATTATAGACAGATGGGTGGAGCATATAATAATGCATGCCCCAATTGAGAGGCACATGGGCTGCCCCCTCCACTTGATTCTACAAATCAAGCATCCAATACAATATATAGGCAGATATATATAATAATATATTCAATTTCGAGTAGAGAAACAGTCAAAATTTGAAGATTCCCACAACAAGAAATACCACATAATAAATATTAGAAAACGAGGGAATAATTATAAGGTGTGTTCTAACAATAGGAGAGGAAGCATCATAGCAATACACAAACAAAACACCAACCAAATTAATAATACAGCAGAGCAGAGCAGAGTGCTAGCTAGACAGATAACAAACATGTAACATGACCACCATAATTATTCTTTAGCTTCATTCAGATATCACACTTAATTCTTTTTTAACAAAACAAAACAAATTAACAATCAACATATAATTGTCTAAATCAAAAAACCCTGACACACTCACATAAAAACATTATGCCAAGCTCATTCTTTTTTCAGTAATCCATTCATGGCTAGCTCTTTAATTTGCATGCCAAATTTAAGCATGGTTCTTGGATTTGTCCTTTGCCTTTGGTGCTGCAGTTAAAAAAGAAAAAAACATTATATAGTAGTGTAAAAGATGTAAACTTTTACTTGATATATTACTCAATAAATTAATGGATATATATTAATTTCAATTGTAAAAGTGCACGAAAAGATACTTACCAAGGCCAATGGCCTCGGATCCTTTCATTATCCGTAAGCGCTTGCATGAATCAACAAACATCCTGATTAATTATGTTCATAACAAAAAGGTTAATCATATATAGAAAACTACATTTATATTTTTTAAAAGTTGAATTACTATATATTTAATTATGGAATACTAACCCCCAAGGGACATCACCAACTAACATCCAATCACCATCCTTGTCTTCATAGGTTGGCAGATACTCTGAGCCATTATTTCCACCTTCACACATTTATATACAGTTGTATAACGTACATCAATAACAATAAATTATTGCAATACAAAGTTCACAACTTTGCTCAAATTTTTCAGTAACTATATATTTAAGAGCTTAATTTGATGACCTTACTTACAAGTGCATTAGAGGAACTAATTAATCAAAATTACCTGTAGTGAAAGAGCTGAACATCTTTTCCAAAGCACCGGAGAGCTCCTTGTAGCTGTTGTACATCTTGAGATCTATCTTGCGAAGGTACGGCGCACCGTCCATGCTGACCTTCACAAACGACGCGGCGACGACATTGCTAGCGGATTTCTCGCCCTCGTCCTTGGTTTTGCTCTTCTCGGATTGGACGGTCATGATGTTCTTGCGGAACGATCGGACTGGCGGCCAACCAACTGCCCGCGCCCTATTAATTAATCAATTAGTTTCAGATGCAAACGTAATTACTAATTGATATATAGTATATATGCAATGAGATAATTTGGATGTTGATCATATATACTACATAAAAAAACTATAATTAAGGAATTTCTTGTCTAACTAAATTATATATACCGGTTAATACATTAAGCTGGTATTTTAATCCTCCCTTGTTTCATTAATTGGTTCAAGCTCCCACATGACAGTTGCATGTGACTATCAATTTTGTTGTCGAGTTACCCCTCAAATATTTTTTTGGACAATAAAAAGTGGATCTCAACTAGTATATATATATATATATTTCCTAATATATTACAATGTATGAATTATATATGCAACTAATACCCAAAATTTTGTAGTATAGTTAATTCTACTAATGATCACCACCGGGATAATTAACCTTTTATCCTCTATTAGAGAAACGGTAAAGGGGTTTGAGACAAGATTGTCTCTTTCTTTTTTTACTTCTTTTTTTTTTTTTTTGATGGAAGCTAGCTACAAGTATGAATTAGCAGAATTGAGATTAATTAGTATTAGCAATTAACAGACAATGAGCTAGAGAAAGAAGTGTGTACTTTGGAGCTCGAGGCTTCTCGGGGTCGTTAGTGACGACGGCGGCAGCAAGATTCTTCAAGCTAGGAGTTCGGTTGATCACACTAGCTGTGTCGTGATGCTCTTCTTTCTTGACGACGTCCTGATCCATCCCGATGGTGGGCAGTGTTAGCTTGAGATCTATGGTCTCCTCGAACCCTCTCTTGCAGGAGGAGGAGGAGTTCTTGGTGGCCTCCCCATCTCCGGGCAAGCCGAGCCGGAGCTCGGTCTCCTCCAGCCCTAAACCAGTCATCACTCAGACACAATCAAACAATGCAATGCCAATCAGTGACACACCTTAATTGCCTGAAAATGTCTCCCTTTTCTCTCTTTCTTTCTCTCTTGTGTATATATTAATGAATGGTTGTATGGAATTGGTATATAGATATATTGGGTTGGCTTGCAAGGAGAGAGGAAGGAGAGGCCAAACAATAGGGATTAGAGTAAGGGGGTATATATAGATAATAGAATGAGAGAGAGGAGTTCGTTATGGTTATGGTATGGTGAAGATACCCCAACTTGACAACTTGTCTATTGTTTTTTGTTTAGTTTAGCTTTCTTGTTCTTCTTATGTTATGTTATGGATGGATGGATGGAAGGAGGGTAGTGATTTAAAAACGGTCCGGGTCGGTCCAAAACCCGTCCCGGTCTACGGGTTTCCCCGGTTCGGAAAACCTCGGAAAAATTTTGAGGGAAGGAGATTGGACCTAGCTTAGGACCGCCCCTCCCGGGTTTTCCGGTCCGGGTTGCTCAGGTTGCCCGGTCCCGGAGTTATATGTAAAAAAAAATAAGAAAACAAAAAAAATATATAATACACCTATTTTATTACAAAAATCGAAAAATATACTTAAAAAACGAAAAATAATTAAAAATTAAATTATTTGTTTTAATCAGATATACATATATTATATTATACTATTAAAAGTTTGAAAAATAGTATTTTATATTAAAAATGAAAATAAAATAATATTATTTAAACCGAAAAATAAAATAGAAAATCAGAAAAAAATTTTAATAACTATATTTGTTGTAAAACTAAAGGAGGGATTAATTGGTAGGCCCATCCGAGGCGCCACATGCTGACACGTGTCGGGGATCAGCTGGACATGAACCCGCTTTCAACGGGGGTTCAGTTCAATTAATTCCCTAGGCTGTAATATTGATTATATATATAGATCATTAGTTTAGAATAGATTATATTAGATTAGTGATTAGATTAGTGCTCCGTAGTCCATCCCTGACCTGAGTGATTAGTAATTAATTTAGGATAGTTAATATATAGTAGTGGCGAAGAGAAGAAGGAACCAACCAATTGATCGAAATCGAATCATTCATTACTGTGGGACTCCTTCCTTCCTTTGATGCTCCCTGGGTCCCTAGCTAATCCTACCATCTGATTTCATTTTCATTTGATCATATCATCATATCTCCCTTAATTTTCCCTCCCTTCTTTTTTTCTTTTTAAATTAGTTAAAGATGATATATTATCTGCGTTACGTTGAGTTGATATATAATCTGGAAATAATTAACTGGTGTTCAATAACTCCAGTGTGTGGAATCTGATCCTGCATGCTCATTCTCTCATCAACTAAACAATATTGCTAATGCTAATGCACACTCGATCCTCTTAATTTATTTATTTAAATACAACTGTTGACAATATATATATGTCCAGTTTCCTAGAAATGGCGCCGACTTGGAACACTTTGGACCATGTAGCCGTAAACTTAATATCCATCTTCCTCCTTTCATTTTATATGTTATATGTAAGTTGCAGAATTTTATTATTCATGATTGCTATTTGCTTTCCTTTTGTAAATTCCAGGTCAAGCCTCAGTCAATTCAAACTCCATCGATCGCTAATTCTATTCATATTTCATTCTCCAATTATTAGCTAGCTTATGTTTATGCTGTGTTACCAAAATGGATAAGAAAGGTGCACACAGATATTTTAGTAATTACTTAGTTACAATCAATAATTAAAAATGCATGCCCTGCTTCCCACCATATACTCACCCACAGCACACACAAATTAAATTTTTACAAAATTATATAATTACAATTCACCTATCACAACCCAATAATTATTGTGAGTGTTTGTAGATATTTCTTGTCTGACATTTTTACTTTTCCAATTGGATCAATCCTACAGATACCCGTTCATACATATACATATACATATACATATACATATATTTCTGGTAAAAATAATTTATGAAACAATCAAACATATCTATGTTCTATTGTTCTTCGATTAAAAATGATGAATCGCATTTTTTCTTTTTAGAGAAAAAAATGACAAAACCAATATGTTCTTTTTATAAAGAGATAATCTCTTTGTCCCCCATCATTTGTCCCCCTTAAACGTCCCCCATCCGTTTCTGCTGGAATTGGTATGAATACCAGTTGGCAAGTGGTATGAACACCACGATATATTCAGTATGAACATCCTCTGAGAGCTCTATGAACAATGCAAATTGGGAGAAAATTTTTTTTTTTGCATATTTTCCATGTGCAAAAATAAATTAAGCACGTGCTTAATTCAATTTCAGCACGTGATGAAAATCGGAGCGTGCGCGGATGTTCATACTGCTTATTCGCGGGTGTACATATCAAATGGTCTTTGGTGTTCATAGTTGACGTGGACGGGAGTTGGCATATTTTCCACGTGCAAAAATAAATTAAGCACGTGCTTAATTCAATTTCAGCACGTGATGAAAATCAGAGCGCGTTCGGATGTTCATACTGCTTATTGGCGGGTGTTCATATCCAATGGTCTTCGGTGTTCGTAGTTAACGTGGACGAGAGTATGCGTACGGGGGACATTTAAGGAGGATTTTTTGTGGGGGACAGTTAGCATCCCTCTTTTATAAATTACCTGTAAAGTATAATTTGGTTACACATGCACGATCCAATTATTTAAAAAGAAAAGAAGAATAAATATGGAATCTTTAATTTATGAGTACCGCAGCTTTCTTCTTTTTTTTTTTTTTTTTTTTCCTCTTCTGAATTTACTAAATAAACAAGAAAGAAAGATACAAATTAAAAGAGTGAAACCAGGATTGTTAAGGTCTTGGTATCAAATATAATTGGGCGCACTCATGTGGATCATAGAAGTAGAAATAATGGGTACTCTACTCTCAAATTCTCAATTAACAATTATGAATAGAGTATAGTGGGGGTGCAATAATTAAAAAAACCAGATATGAAAATGAAAACGAAATAAAGAAAGATATAATTGGTTAAGAGGAGGAATTGGTGGGGGTAGCAGTAGCAGTACTGTAGATAAGACTGGCGGTGGGGACAAGGTGTTAAGAGAGGAGGGGGCAGGTCAACTCTACTCCTCTGGGCATGTGAACTGATTCTATCCCTCAATTCTCAATTCTTACTACTTCCCTTCCCTTCCCTTCCCTTCGTCACTCATGATCTCATATTTTATATATATTATTATATATCCTAATTATAAACATAAATATCATAATAAATAATAAAAGGAGATTAGATTTTTTTGACATGAAAGTTCTATCTTCCCTAAAAAAGAAAACTCAGCCGTTGATTGTTTACTTAGATTGATCACCACCGTTGACGTACTTTAATTTATTATAAGAAATTACAATTTCAGCTCAAAGCAACGCGTGTGCTCTTTACAAGTAAACATATAATAGAGACGAGAGAGAGATGCATTACAATAACATCAAATGCTGCTAGCTGCTTAATAATTAATATGATAATTAATTAATCCCCTGCTTAATTAATTAATCCCACAATTAATATTAATCCCCTCAAAACTCAAATGCATGTGATTAGGTGTTGCTTTGTCTCCCCTCCCGGCTCCCTTTGTCAAACCCCCTCCCTCCTCCCTCCGTTCCCATGTGGTCCGCTTGCACCGCCTGCCCCTGTTGTGTTCCCTCTTCACCACTTGCTATGTTTGGAACGCCCACTGCCCCTCTCCTCTTCATTCCCTCTCTCAGATTCCACTGCATTTCTCTTTTCGTCCGTCCTAATTATCTCCTTCAGGAATAATGCCATGCGATTTAAGAATATTGCATGCCCTTCGTTAATTTCTTCATTTTTATTTATTTAGGATGGCTTTTCATAATGACCCAACTTCATATATATATATATATATATAGATGCAACATATTTTAGTGTTTCTATACAGGCGGCTATATCATTTTATAATTAATGACATATGCCACGCCGCTGTTTTATTTCATTAATTTTGCTTCTTACACAATTGTAAAACCTAAAAAGGAAAAAAAAACAATGAGCTTTCAACTTGTCATACTCGTACCAATTCAGTTCCGGAAATGTACGTACTGTATATGATATCTATTACAACTTTTCAGTTGTTCACTTGTTCTGTTCAACTTTTTTTTTTTTTTAATTCAATTGTTTTATGATATTAACTATTAAATTTCCTAGTTTCTACTTTAAAAAATAAGATGTTTTAATTGACTGGTTTCGTCATATAGACAAAAGTAGCCATCATACGACACCAACATTGTGGTAATCATATATATAGTTCTGTACTTCAGTTAATTTAATTGTATGAAAATGATATATGTAGACTAAAGCCCAATCTAATTTGTAAAGATAAATGAAATATATATGTAAACAAAATAAGGTGTTATTCAAACTTATAGTTCAGCTGTTAAAAAAAAATCTCAACTACATACTGTGAATATGATCTCCTAATTAAGTTAATTATCATATAACGCAGAAAGTGTTCATTTTTAATTGTATCCTCTGTAGTCCTAAATGAAATAAACAATGTAGGAGTGACTGTAACTCTCTCTAGATCTATTACCTGGTAAATTTATGGGTTATTAATAAAAAAAATGTAATACAGATATCAAAATTAATACCGATCATGTTAGTATCCATGTTGTATAGGTATGTATTCAAATTAAGGGCTTTACCATACTATTTATTATAATATTATGTATTGAGATATATATGTTATACAAATAATTAAGTTGAATACTTCATGAGCTAATATGAATGTTTACTCATCTAACATGCATACTAATTAAAACAGTCGATATCGCGTTTCGAATAAAAAAAAAAAAATGAAAACAGTCGATATGGCATTTTCAATGTGGCAACCTATGTGGCGTTTCTTCACAGCAAGTCAGCAACAATACACTAGACTAACAGTACTAGATTGAATCAGTGATGTCCTTTTTCTGACCCGAAAGCAGCTGCGGAGGCAACATATAGTTGTCAGGCCTGTGCCTTTTGAATTTGCTGAGAATTAAGCTGTAACCAAACCCCAATTAATTAATTCGATCTCTTGGAATTAATTAAAATTAGGACCATTAATTTTGCTTTGATAAGAAAACGAACTTGTGCTCATGAACACTTGATGATGTTGCAAATTTAAAGAGTAAAATCAGGCTATACCAGAGATGCATGCACAGTCGAAAATATCTGTAATATTAGGCCTTTAATAGTTCATATATGCTGTGCAATTAATTAATTGTGCTTTGTGCATGCATCTATATATATAATCTCACTATCTCAGTCATCAATTCATATCATACAAAATATAAAAAATGTTGTTGGCAGAGAGAGGCCCAGGACAAAGCTATATACTGTCCGTACTACCCTTTCCTTTCCAGCAATTAACCAGAAATCCCATGTTGTTTTGGTAGGAGCTAGCTTGAAGGACTTTTGAATCTTCTGAAAGTTAGCTCCGGGGGACCAAAAACAACGAGATAGGTGACTGGTGTCGCATTGATTTCATCATGCATTCATGCTCATGCTCATGCCAAATACCAAAGAGGCAGGGAACATTTTGGTGGACCACTGAATTTCTGAAAGATATATATGCATTGCATTGGATTGGATTGGATTGGATGGCTTAGCTGACCTTAGGAGAGTTAGGAAGGCTGGCAAGCCTGTTCTAATTCTCTCTGCTAGCCTGTTCTAATTCTACATGGGCCCTGGCTGTGTCTTTAGCCCTTGAAGTTCTCTTTCAACTCAGATGTCTCATCTGTTCCTTCTATTTTCTTTTCTTTCTTTTCTGGGTGGGGAGGGGGAGTTGTAAATCTTGTCAGGAGTATTAAAAAAAAAGACACTTATCTATTTTATAAAAAAATAATGGATAAAATGAAGAACACAAACACTCCCGGCCGCAATATCTTGTTTTTTTTTTTTTTTGCTGAAATTATTTAATTAAAGACAACAACAGAATTCCAAACATCGATAACATAACATAACATTCTTATTACATTTTTTTTTTGTTCTGGTTTTTCTGGGAAAATTTGGCATTCATCTACATTCTACAAGAAGAAGTACAATTACCCCCATCTTTCAAAGGTCCATACAATACAACGATCAGGCCTGATGAACTCATTGTTGTTATTTCATGAGCAGAGCTGCAACTCCAACCTACATGTCATTTAAAACTAAAGTAAAAACTAAATTGGTTTCAATTAACGTTTTGGAATAAATTCTGGTGAGGAGCTAGATGGTATTAAAGCCACACGTGCGAGTGCCCCCAACATAAAATGACAATTCCATGTGCACGAGCATGCATGCAAACTCTTTTGAGATGAGCTACTTATGATTTTGGGTAACACGTGTACACATCCAGCGCATGATACATTGACAGCAATGCATGCATTTAATTAAGTTAATTTTGAGCCCACAGATTTCGCAATTTAATTACCTGGAAAGTAACCAAAAAAATAAGATGCATTAAATTTCTGTCTGAATGCAGGTACAAGATGCCAAATTTCAGAGTTAATGGGTTGGCTGCATGAATGTGTGTCAATTTAAGCCTTGCTTTGCTTAATTAGTTATCAGTCAAAACAACTACACGTGTTCTTCTTAATTAATTGTAACTAACTAATTAATTTTGATTGATGCAATGAACTTGTGTTCAACGCTTCTTTAATTCTTTTGTAACAAACCAGCTTAATTAAACAGAGTTCAGTGAATTTGTGTTGCAATTCTTAGAGTTGATTGCTAGCTAGCTAGGTTCCATGAATGTGTACGTGTCAATTAATTTGAGCCTTGCATTGCTTGGTTACAAGTCAAAGCTAGTACACGTGTTCTTCTATATACATTTTACTTTTATTTTTTTGATCCAATGAATTTGTGTTCTACTAAACTTCTATAATTTTTTTATTTTTATATTTAACCCCCAAATAGATCACGAGAAACCAGCATCAAGCAGAATTCAGTTAACTTGTTGTATTCCAATTCCAATTATCATAGTCAATTGGTTGGTTCCATGAATCTGCGTCGATTTAAGCATTGCTCAGTTATAAAAGTCAGTAACAAGTACTCGTGTTCCTCTACAATTTGATTTCGTTAATGGGTTGCAATGATTTTGTTTCTTAAACTTGTGTAATATTTTAGTTAATGGAAAATGATACGATGATACCACATAGTTTGACTTGGTCAAACAAACTAATTGTTCACATTAACATGCATGCTAATTGTTTAACTTACTAGTTGTTCAACTTAACATCACCATGCTAACTATAAGTTGATGTCAGAACAATTAGCATGTCAAGTTGAATAATTAGTTACTTTTTCCATTTTAAGCACAATATATATTAATTTGAATAATTATATCAATAATTATTCAACTTATAAGTTGATTTTAAATCGAATACTTAGCATGTTAAGTTAAATAATTAGTAGGTTAAGTTGAATAATTAGTATGTTAACTTGGACAATTAGTATGTTATGTTGATTATTTTCTAAGTTTTCATATTGTACATCTCTTACATCTTCAATTAAATATCAACCATCATATAAAAAAAACTCTGATCGTTGAACTTTTTTTGTGAAAAAAGCAATTTATTTTATTATATTACTATGTCGAAATTCCTTATTTACTATGTGCTTAAGGATAAGATGCATAAATATGAAAAAAAAAAAAAGGAGACTATTTCTCGTGTTGTGCTAAAAAAGAAAGAGCAATTCTGCGTGCGACCCTTCTTTCTAATTTTCTATACACTATCTTTTTTGGATGGTGGCCTAAAGAAAATGTGCATGTTATTCGCATATATTAGTGTGCTCGTTAAATGTTGGAATTTAATAAATTAATTAAAAAGGAAGGTTATAAATTATATGAGGTCAAATTTAAGAAAACAACTATATTATCAGGGGCAACAAGATTTTGTAAATAATAGTTTGATTTTCTCCAATCTCCTTTCATATAATCCAAATATATTTGTTGTCACTGTTAAGTGGTAACCATTAATTAAATAAATAAATAAATACATTGTGGGCCCACGGTGAGTGATACGAATATGACAAATGTTGGCCCAACATGTCTGGTTCAAATTCAATAGCCCATTGCTTGAGCAAATTCAAGCATTATTATTTGCTAGAGACACATGTTTGTAAATTTATATCCTTTAATTTTCTTTCTTTTATTTAGTGTGTTGATTGATGCTTGTCATATCTCTTGACTCTTCTGGTCCTTATTTATTCTATTATTATTATTTAGGCTTTATCAGTAAATATTAGATTGCAAAGACTATTAAAATGCTTGATCTCTTCTCATCTTCATTGCTATATTTTCATCTTCTTTTTAAATTTCGGACCTGTTTTTGCAATCTCAGCTAGCTGCCAAGTGATAACATAATTTTTGGAGTGGTGGAGAAATTTATAAGACTCTTCGCAGGTTTTGAGTATATTTAAGATTTGATAGCTTAATTTATATCTTTATCTTAAAAAGAAAATGAAAATGAAAGATATATATGCATCTCATATTCTCTCATCTGATGAGGATATGAGCAATAAGAAGATATATTAAATAACACACCTCATCCATTTAAATTAAGATTTAAGAAAACATTTATATATAGAAAGCAATATTCAAGCAAACTAAAAATTAGAGAGGTGATAAAATCCGATCCAACCCAACAATCTTGCCTGATTTGCTTGGGTCGAACCCGACCTAATCCGACCCAATATTTAAAAAAAATTCAAACCGAGCCAAGCAATGGCAGATCTATATAGAGGCCAAGGTGGGCACTGGCCCCACCTTGATTTTCAGAAATTCTAATAGGTTAGTAGTTTTCCTAAGATGAATCAATTTACAGCAGCACTAAATGAACCCCCCCAGAGATATAATTTCATTGATGTAAGGAAAACTGGTTTTCGTTGAAGGTGGCAAGAGTAAAGATCCAAATTGTAGATCCAATAATTAATTATTAGTGTTTGAAAAACAATACTTGAAAAATGGATATTTTTAATGTTAAATCCTTAATCAGTATTAGTGAACAAAAATTTTTGCCCTCCCTTGGATTTCGGTGAAGCTCCGCCACTAGACCCAAGTCTAATTCGATCCAGCCGTGAGCCCGTGACCTAACACTCTTCTTTAATCAAACTGATCCAACCGAACTGAACTCAACCCGAAGTGTCTAATTTTGCTTCTAAATGACAAAATATGGTCGAAAGCTGACAAACCCACTCGACCCATCCAAACCTAAGTTGATTTTGGAGAAAAGTCAATCTGATCCAAACCTAATCCGACTCGAAGTGATATATGATTGAGTCTTGAGGATAAAAACAGCATCGATCTACTCGAAACCCGATCCCGTGACACAACACTCTTCCTTGATCAAACTAGATCAAACTAAGTGTTCCGACCAATCTAAATCTGAGCCCGACGGATGTGCCGGCTCTACTTAAAATTATAAGAGCGTCTCTGATCCCGTGAAATTAAATTGTTCTTACATATCTAGCCTGCTTGCTGTACTTGTGCTGTTGCTTTTAGTCTCACGTGTGGCTCAAGTTGTCTCACTATTAAGCAACGTTCTGATCGAACGACACGACGGTATTATCAATTCAGAGTTCAGACGCACCTTTTATCTTTTTAAGCAACTATTTATTTGTCTGATTTTTATGCTGAGGAGCTAGCTGGGTATTTATATATTGAAAATATATTATATATATATAATCTCCTATCTTATCAGACATTGATACGAAATCATAGTAACCACGTTAATTAATTATTAATTATATATGTGACGAGCGAATTGCTTAATTTGGAAGTTGGAACTTGGAACATCAATTTTATTAATCTTTCTTAAGTAGTGAGTTTACTCAAACCTGACAAATACTTACATCGAAAATGTATGTAATTAATATTAAAGGAGTTTTTAACAAATTAATATTTTTCATAATTAATTCAAAAGTTTCGTAGTTCCTTTTGTATTTTCTCTGACAATCGAGAAGAGAGTGCTACCTGGTCCTTGGAATCGATTCAACTAATCATGTACATAATTAAGCATCTCATCTCATATAATTAATTCCTCGCAAGGCAGAGGTTCTCTAATTTCTTTTTTTTTTTTTAGATAAAATGAAGGTTCGACGTATATTTTCTGATGATTTTCTTTGGTGATTTATGCGTCGATAAATCATGATTTTAAAGCCCTATTTAGATGCTATTGGACAAAAATATTCTCATTTAATTTGGATACTTGGCATTAGTTACATATATAAATCTGATAGTATACTATACTGTGGGCTGTTTAATTTTAATTAATGTTATAATTATACACATTAACATGTATGTATCAAGCTAATGCTGGTGCTAAGTCAACTTAATTATACACATTATTTTAATGTAACTTCAATCTGTATATTTTCATACTAAGTCAACTTAATTGAATTGAAATTCAATTCAATTACTTGGTCTGGTAATTTTGCTCAGTAGTGTATATTTGTGCCAATTGAATGCAAGCTTAATTAGTTGAATTACATTATACATTAACATTGGTTCAGTTTATTAGTGCCGACAGAGACTACATATATTTAGTGTCATTTTTTTTATAACACGTTGCAAATAGTTAATGCATGTCCATCCCTAACTTTTTCCGCCCTTCTGTCCACCCTTCCATCTATTAATTATTTTTTGTTATTTAAAGTATGAGGTTATTGCGCTTTACAAAGCGCAGTGACTTGTGTGGTTCGGCATCATAACTCCTTATCCGTAGCTCGAATGACCAATCTAAATTGCTCATCATAATCTTGATATTGAAACCTAGTTACATGCCAAAATTTCAATTTTTAGAGTTTTCTAACTATTTTTTTGAATTTTTGAAAAATGACCAATTTTATATACAAAATTTTGTGAATTTTCTATACTATTTAGAAAACTCTAAAAATAGAAAAATTCGGTAATCTACAAGATTTCAATATGTAGATTATGTTGGGTAACTTAGATTACTCATTCGAGCTACGGTTTTGAAATAAAATGCCGAAACATACTACCTCACTTTGTTTTGCAAAGCGCAATATATAGCCTCACTCTACAAATAATCATTAAAAGTTAATATATATTTAACATACGATATGAATTCAAGTATATAAGCTTTAGTATAGCTAATAATTACAGCTTTGAAGTTAAAAAAATTATTATTATTATTATATAGCTAACAAATTGAGGGGTGGAAAAAAGTGGACACCAAAATGGTGGACACTAGCCTTTCTCAAAGTACAATTCGTTAGGTACCTTTCCTTTTGTTTTTTATTACTATATATATCAACTTGAAACATTTAGTACAACTTAATTACAAAATAACAAACGTATTCATATAGAATAATAATAACCACTAATTAATTTAAGGCTGTGTTCCTAACCATAAATAAATAAAGAAATTAAAACGTGATAAGAAGTTCCCCAAAGAAATGCACAAATCATGGAGATTAAATGCACTAGGAGACATGCAACCAACAAAGCCTTGAGGAACCCCGCTGTAAATTAAAGAAAACAAAGGAAAACATAAGAGAAGAGAGACAGACAATGCATCCAAGAATGTCATTTTGGCAGTACAGTTTTTGAGTACTCCTGTGCTGTGTCCTTGCACAGATTAGCTGGAGGCTGAACATATATGTACATCCAAAAGCACATTTTTTAAGCCTAATTAGTAATTAAGTAGTTGACGATTAGTGATTATTGGCATTACATTAAAGAGAATAAAATTAGTTTAGTAATAGGTACAGGAGAGAATGATGGTAAGGAAAGGTCCAAACTTTTGAACTAGTTGGATGAGAAAGAAGTTTGTTGAATCCATGACAACTTGCAGACACGTAATCCAAACAAGAGCTTTCAATTTTTTTGTCTTTTCAAATAAATAGTCTAGAATAAAAGCACTATTACACGACCAAAAAGAAAATAAAAAAAAAGGAACCGAAATCTCAAAAATCTTATAATTTTTGGTTTCGACCGGTACCGAAAATTAAGGTATAGTGAATCTGAATTCTGAAACTGATGATAGTTAATCCCATTACAGAGAGCATCTATATGTTTTTCACCAAAACAAAATTCATCACTATATATATATAAATATGAAATCGTTTGATATAATCATCTCTATAATTGTTTCCATGTTGACGATAAATACTTGGTTTTTGGGATTCAGACAACATATATATGTGTGTGATTGCCTATTATTCCAAAATAACCTAGATATATATTGCCACACAGAATAAACACCTTAATAATTAATATTCCAAACACAGAGACCCACAAACTTATTGCAGCCATTGATAGCACACGGATGGATGTTCCCACCTCCCCCTACCCAATCAATGCTGACACCACCATTGGACCCACCCTGGCACAGACTTGTCCCCCTGCCAAGTGCAAAAGTGTAAGTGCCCCAACAAATGGGGCCACTCAACCTAATAATACACCAACCTTGCCCAACTGTCCCTGGGACCAGCAGTAGCACAGCACCCTTCAAGCTCTTGTAGTTGTCTCTTCTTTCTTAATTCTAGAGAAACATCTTGTGCCAATTGGAAATGCATCCATACGTTCATAGACACACTCAGAATGTAACAGATGAATCTGATTTTGTAACCTATAGACGCTATGGACAGATATTCTAATGACACTAGGTATTACTCAATTCTAGAGAAACATCTCCTTTATATATTCATAACTCATCTCCTCTCTCTATATATATGAGCTGAACATAAACAACCCCAAATTACTTAAACAATCAACTGATCAATAGCTAGCAAAGCAAAGGAAGAATTTGGACTAGTACAAACAACTCCACACATTGCAAGAACTAGTGCATAATGGAAAAGGACACAGAGCTCCGACTCGGCCTCCCTGGTACTTCCGTTGAGGTAACGAAACCAAGAGAGGCGCCTCTGAAGAGAAGCTCGCCTGATAGTCGATCGAACGAGGATGACAAGCAGAACAAGCAGCCTTCACCCAAGTAAGATCTGTATATATAAGCAGCTATCTGTCTACCATGTTGGTTTAAATTGCCTGGTACCAATTAAGCGCTGGTACTGAAAGTGTTGAGTTATATAATATGTGGCAGGGTGCAATTAGTCGGTTGGCCACCCGTTCGATCTCACATGAAGAACAGCTTCCAATTGATGAAGAACAAGGGTGATCATGTGGCTGCAAGGTATGTGAAAGTGAGCATGGATGGAGCTCCTTACCTTAGAAAGGTTGATCTCAAGAACTACAAGGGGTACAAAGAGCTTAGAGGAGCCTTGGATAATTTGTTCGGATGCTTTTCTTTAGGTATAATACTAATTATAACAAGATATAAAATCGCGATGTTTTATTGTTAATTACATCTATTTTATGAAACAAATGATGGGTTTCATTTTAGTCAAACTAATGATCTCTATTTCATGAATGATCACAGGTGAAGCATTAAGAATGGATGGCAAATATACGCTTGATCACACGATCGCCTACGAGGATAAAGACGGAGACCTGATGTTGCTTGGAGATGTTCCCTGGGAGTAAGTTTCCTTAGAATTATTTATAACAGAACGGTTTCAATTATCCTTAAACAATTTTTAATCCCCATATTAAGTTCAGTTAATTATCAAGACAGTTTATCTTTTTTTTTTTTTTTTTTTTCTTTGGTCACTTTGGTTTCATGCATTAATGGCATATACATATTTCCTCTTACCAGTAAAATCTACTGATGAAAATTACCAACAATTTGAATTCAAAATCATTCAGAACTGAACTTTTCAATGACTGAATTGTGTTGATGGAGTTTCTGTACTTGTCGTTCATGCAGGATATTCGTATCATCATGCAAAAAGTTGAGAATCATGGCAAACACATCAGGAAACAAGGATTAGATGAGCTCCAAACGATTCGCGGTTAGAAAAATGGATCTAATTGATCTGTACAGTCCAGTCATGCATGCGTTTCCTTCGAGCAGCATGAATGGAGTGAGAAATTGCTTTCGACATCTAATTAACAGAGATGACAGACTTCGACATATAAGATGCATCTTATCAGAAGAAAGCTTACTGAATCGATGGCGTCTGTCAGCAGGATAAAATGGTTATTTCTATCTGCAAAAATTGAGCATGAATTTGTAAGTTCCTTTTAGATATGCTGGCAGCAGGGAGTTCCTTAATAAAAGTAAAATGCAATTCAAATGGGGCTGGAAGGCATCTTCAGCATCAATAACTACCTTCTTGTCCTTTGAATTGTTTTGATTTGGTTTGATTTGGTTTGATCTTTGCATTGCTTATTGTAAATTAGTTTGTGTGGTTGCATATATGTTGGTCTGTAATATGTGTGCTTTGATCAGTATCAAACTTGCTAAGTTGTGCAATAAATTTAGTAGTCTCCAACAATGTTTTACTTGTCGAGAATCGGACTTTAGTCTAGCAGCAAACGCAATGCTCAGAACTTGAGAGGGAAGGGAGGGTTGTGAAGGGGTTATTACCTCCCAAATTGAGGGGTAGATGGTAGATGAAAACACAATACAAAATTTGTCTTCCTCCCCCTCCTCCCCCTTCCAATAACTTTGAACTTTGATATTGGAGCAAGTAACACAGTTGGGATGGGTAACTTCAAACTTGATCATCCATTAGACTCCCAACCTTTATCCCAAAAAAAAAAAAAAAAAAATTGTTTCACCAGAACTTCTTAATCTAATAATTGATATGATGTTTTCTGCTTGAAATGTCGAAAGTTTAAAACGTGGATAGAGATTTTTTTTTTTTAATAAACATTTAGATTTGAGTAGATTGACTTAATCTTTTATCAAAAGAAGAAACTAATATCAAGTTAGAATCCATTTATCGATAATTTTATAAACCTTGCGCTATCCAATCAGAATTAAGAACAAAGCCAAGTTTTAAATTTCCGTTCTTAGAGAAGATCAGATGGCATCTTTCTTATAAAACACAGAAAAATTGATTGTTATAATATTTTTCTTGACCTTCTTCTTTGTGTATATTATATATCATGAAATATTTATTTTTAATAAAAAAAAACGTATTCCTTCTTTAAACTTCAAAAAGAAAAATAAAAATCATATTCTTTATATTTTACTCCCTCCATTCAAACAACTCATGTTACACTATCCATGCCTGAACAAGCCTAGATGATTTTTTTTTTCTTCCCTTCAAATGATCTCACATAGTCATGGCCATGTGCAGCAATCCCTACGACTGTCATGAAAATACGATATGCACCCAACTTCCTCTCTTCCATGAATACACTATCTGAACTGCCTCCCTGACTTCCATGCCCCACTTAGCTCCTTTTCCCTCTATCAAACACGCTTTCATTGGACTTTTCAGCTCGGCACAATCAACCATTCGTGTACGCTCTTAAAAGCCATGATTGTGAGGCATTCAGCATTCTGTCCACCTATACTGCTATACTACTGACAAACGAACATCAAAGGCATTTATCACGACACGCAAACTTCGCTGATTAAAGCTTTATATGGCCAACATAGTTGTTGTTGCTTGAAAGCCCGATTGAAACATTCAGGGACGGACCTATGTGCAGGCATGCCCGGGCAAGTGCCTTACCTTAAATTTTGGGTATAGGTGCCAGCGTATGAGTTTTACCTTTTGGGTGTAGAATTATACAGTGCAAACACGTCGGGTGCCTGGGCTTTGCTGAGTACCTGATCAATGAATACAACACAAGGATTACTCATTTGTCCAAAGGGTCTAAATTATATTTTATAAATCGTCCAACCAGTACGTATGTGACCATAAGTCCAGATTCCAGAACCCCTATAGTCTACAGTCTACACAATAAAGAACATTAATAAAGGAAAACTGACAAGCAACTCAACAAATCCCAATGTATTTTTGTAGTAGTTCCAATTATTTTTGGATAATGAAATTTCCAATCAAATATCTGTCGTTTGTATTAAGTTAATTTGCAGTTTAATTAATTATAAATTAGAAGAAGTTTCGTTGTTTAATTAAGAAAATGATCTCCCAACATAATTTTATGGCTAACACTATGCATATTGTTAATGAGGAGGGATCCAACAACCATGGACATTGGTACCTACGGTGATCATTTCTTTATTTATGCATAAATTGAACAATCTAAACCGTTAGATGTATTCTATATTATCTCAATAACATGTACATAAAAAATGATAAAGTTCTAACATTGTTTCAATAGTCATCAAAAGTAGAGAAAAAAATTATAAAACTTAAACCGTTGATTTTTGTTAATGCTTGATGCACATATAAATAAAATCAAAATGATATAATTTTTTGTATACACATAAAATAAAATATGATATATACAATATATTCTATCAATTAGTTTTGTTTTTTATGAATTTTAAATGTAATTACTTAATATTTAATTTTATGGTCATCAATCAGTCACCAAAAACACGATTATTTGATCCCTCCTCATTGTTATTAATAAGTACATATGTATTTTAAGTCCTTATTACTTAGTTACTTACCAAAATTTGAGCTTTTGATAATGTAGCAATTGCTACATACATAATATTAAGTATTCTAAAAAAGAATTAAAATTGCTACACAATCTACTTCAAAAAATGATACACAATTATTCCTTTTGGAAAAAACAAAGTCTATTATTTAATTTTTAACCTGACTAAGAAAAAAAAAGTTCATTTTTCTTATAAGGTTTTGGCCTAATCAAGTCTATAATTTGTTCAAGATTTCTCCTTTTTTTATTTTGTTTTAAAATTTTAGTAGCTTCTGTGCCCGGGCTTATCCATTGTCCTGGATCCGTCCCTGGAAACATTGCCGGTTTGGTGAAGCATCCTGATTCAAAACGGCTAAGTTGTAGAATTCTTGTGACAAGGATGTGCATGCTAATTTATTAATTAGGTGGGTGGAAGGTGAAAAAAAGAAGGAAAACATGTAGAATCTACCCCTCTCACATTTTGACACACCCACGTACACTCATGTGCTTGTTACAGTTGCATAAATGTTTACTAAAAACCGTAATATATCTGTTTACTAGAAAATAATATATATTGATCAGAAATATATAAATGTTTACTAAAAAATTATATTTGTTCATCAAAAATACGGTAAACTACCTACGACTCAAAAAAGAAGTTTAAACCTGATTAGTAGGTCAGGTCAATGGATCAGAAATTTCTTGGCCCGTGATGGTTTGGGCTGGATGCCTGGATCCTACAACCGATATATATATAACAAGGAACATCTGTAAATGTCTAAAAGAGCAACAAAACTTTTAAGTTACAAAATTCCTAAAACTAAAGTTTTTCAAGAATACAACAAAATTGCCGCGCAACACGGATAATATTACATAACAAATTACCCACCTTAGGCTCAGATGATACATTATATTAGAAGAAAAGAAAAAAAGCTGTGTCGCTTGAGAATGATACTATCGCTTCCTTTTCTTACCCTCTTCAGCAAGAACTTTTAGTTTCCGCTCTTTTCTTGCTTGTGCTTGCTCTTCAAATCCATCATCAATCATCTTCATTTTTGCCACTCTTCTCGCCACAAAAACCTAACATCGCGTCAATGTAAAATTTCAGAGAGGTACAATTATGGTTTATTTCACCATTAAGACGAGATAAGGAGGTACAAAGTGAAAGAACAAGCATACTGCCTAAAATGTCTTTCACAATATTTCACCACTGAGATACAAAGGAGTGTTTGTAGCGAAATCAGTATAGTGCCTACAAGAGCTTTTTGAATTGCCAGACATCATGATTCATGGGATTACGTAGATGATTTAATTTTACATTGGATACAATGAATGACAATAATAGAACAACTAGTATCACCAGACTGGCTGAAATAATACTAGACTCACACAAATAACTTGCCTATATTGTTTCAACATAGCCCGGTCCTAAGCCCAGATAAAGAAGAGTTGTAATAGGCTTGGTGAGCCAACATCGAAATTTAGCATCTCATGGAAATGCAACCCAATCCTGACTCTGGTAAGATTTCATTCTAGCCTACCTCAACTTGTTTGGAACTGAAAGTTTTTGTTGTTGTTATTATTGACCAACACAACCATGATCTGGGGACAGTAGCATAATTGCTTGATGCAGCATGCTGCCAGCAAATGCTAAAGATGATAGCTAGCATAAACATACCTTCTAATAGGTATAAAAGAGAACAGGAGCAGAAGTGACCGGCAATTATTTGCCAGTCCCTGAGGAGCATACCAGGCTCAATCAGATCAAATAACCCTCTCTTACCCTTGATTATGAAACCATGCATCACTTTTAACCCAACTTCAATTTATTTATACTTATTTCCAATTGTGAAGTAAAACACAAAATGAGCCATAAACCAAGAAACATCCCCCAAATGGACAAATGAGTTACAAACTAATGACAACAACGAAATGGTCACTGTAGACAATAATTAACAGTTCAACTTGGATTCAGTCCTGCTAGAGTGGCTAGACTAGAGATACCAACCTCATACCAAATCATAGCATTCCCAGTACACTATAACCATATAACTGACAAATTGGGAGGATTGGCACTTCAAATAAGCAAAAAGGAAGATTACCCTTTTAAAATTGAAATTTAGGGAAAAATAAAGTATTTCTTACCTGAGTAATATCCTCAAAAACTGATTTCTCATCGCAGCTATACTCTTCCAATTGTCTTTTAATAACACCTTCTATCTCATGCACGAGAGATTCATCTCTCTGCCAATTACCATGGAATAACATTAAACATCACTAATGTTTACAAAATATTAAGAACCCTCATTGCAAATTAAAAATAAAATAAAATAGTATATCACAACTTCTGGTTTCAAGAACAAGTTAACAGCTACATAAAAAGTATTTGCTGATATAATGTCAAACCATCCCTACAAGGAACTTCTCTTTTCCCAACATTTAGTTTCAGAAGCAAACAAATAAGTTGTAACTATTTGAAAAGAGATACAAGAGCAAGCTATTAAAAAATTATATCACTGCCAATATGTAAAGAAAATAGGAGCAAACCTCAGTAATGAAGCTCACAGAGCGCCCACCTCTGCCCGCTCTGGCAGTTCTTCCCACTCGGTGAATGTAGTCACTAGGATCCCTACAATAAGGCAAAACTATGGTTAAGTATTATAGGCATACGAACATGTATCATCCTTAGCTCTAGGAGAAAATTGTATTCTCAAAATTGTATGGACAGGGGGATCCAGTGGCGGACCTCTCTTTGGGACAAACGTTATGGCTCCCACTTTCAATTAAAATATGTATTGTATTTACATGCTAAATATTGGTTAAGCACTAAATTGGCCCTCACTTATAATTAAACTACCATTAAAGATATTAATTAGCCCCCTCTTAAATTGTTGGCAAGGCCCGCCACTGGGGTAATCACAATTCTGAGATCCAATCATGTCTGCATTTCACTTTTAACTAGTAAGACTTCAGTATAGTATATAAGCATAACACAGAATTCCATACTAACTTAAACTAGCAAAAATTTGCAGCAGCATACAAAACAAAGATGGCAAGAAATTACCATGTAATCCAGAACTGCCCTATTAAGCAAATCTAGTCCAAAAGCACCACAAATTGATTTTGAAACAGAAATAAGTCATATAGCCCATGGCAGATAAGAACAAAAAAAAAATCACTGTAATCCGTATATAACATGAACAGTAAAAGAGAGGTTGGAATTAAACGAACCTAGGGATATTATAATTGATGACAAGATCGACTGTTGGAATGTCTAAGCCTCGGCTAGCAACATCAGTAGCAAGCAACACTGATACCTGACCAGATTTGAACCTGCTGAGCACTGCAAGTCTGAGCGATTGCGATTTGTGGGAATGCAGTGCCACAGCTGCTTGACCTACCTCTTCTAACAATAGCTCTAGATAGTGACATGTTCTGCGGACATATTGTACGTGATGAAGAACAATTAAATAAGCACATTGGATGTCAAAATTACTGACAATAGTTCCGTACTATGGTAGTGTAGTACTATTAGGGGTGGATTAACAAACTGAAACTGACATCCAATTCCAAGCTTAGAGCTCATTCCGCTACCATTCTAACAGAAGGGGGCTGATTAAGGCATAACCGAATCGGCCAGGATAACCCAGTTTCTTCCACGAAGGTATAACAGAAAAATAAAACGGTAGAAGCAGAACAAGAAAAACATGTACAACAGTAGATGAAATATTAGACATACCGACAAGTGGAAACAAACACTATTGCTGATCGGATCCCCTCTTCCTCCATGTTAGATAAAACATGAGCGAGGTACAGCTCCTTCAAGTCGGGCGGCACCCTAAGGTATTGTTGGTTGAGAGTGTCGACAGTCTTGCCCCCTTTGTCCCCCTCAAAGAAGAAATACTTATTTGCAGAGACTTTTGATAGTGTTTGTAAGTTAGGAGTCATGGTGGCGGAGAAGAAGAGTGTCTGGCGTTTCTTGGGTAAGAGACGGAGAATCACATCGAGATCGTCCTTGAAATTAGCATCCAGGACTCTATCGGCCTCATCCAACACCAGAAACTAATTGACAAGAACAGCACAGATTATACTCCATTTATCATTGTAATTGAGGAGAAGTAATATGCAGAGAGAATTAGGAGAAAGAGATGAAAGGACCTTGGTGCGGGAGAAAACGGCGGCAAGCTCAACAGCCTCCATGAGAGCTCTGATCCGGCCGGGCGTGGCTATGACAACATGGGGCTTCTTCGCCAAGGCCTTTGCTTGATCGAGCGTATTGTATCCCCCGATGGCGACCACGCACCGGAGATTGATAGGCGCGCTGAGAGCTCTGAACTGCTCAGCCAGCTGCGTGGCGAGCTCCCTGGTAGGCGAGAGAATTAGAGCATAGACGCCGTAGAGGTCCTCGGCGAGGCGATGGAGGATGGGGAGGGTGAATGCCGCGGTCTTGCCGCTCCCCGTGGGCGCCAGGGCGAGGACGTTGTCGCCGGCGAGGATGCGGGGGATGCAGTGGCGCTGCACGGGAGTGGGGCGGCACATGCCCAGCTCGCGGCAGGTGGATACCGCCCATTCCGAGAGGCCGAGGTGGGAGAAGGAGTCGGCGTCGGCGGGGGGTTTGGGGACGGAGGGTTTGGGAGGGGAGGAAGGGCGGCTATGGGGTTTTGGTTCGGGTTTGGGTTTGGGTTTGGGTTTGGAGTTGGGGGTGGAAAAGAGGCGGAAGGACGGCTGCTCCGGCGGTGCTGCAGCTTCCATGGGTATACCGGTATACCCTAACCCTAACCCTAGTTGTCGGGAGGGGAGGGTTTGACAGCCGGCGGCACCGAGTGACAACTTCAACCGACGGCCGCCTTGCTTGCCTGCTTCTACTCACTGCTCCTGTTGGTACCTCTTGTCAATCAATAAAAATTAATTAAAAATTGTTGATGCTATCTCTGTATCTCACCATCCGATATTTTTAATAATAATAAAAATAAAAAACAAAATTAAATAAATAAACAACCGCGATTGGTATTTTCGGATATATGATGGTCTGTATTTGGTATACAGGCCTCAAACACGGTCTCCGATAAATGTCACGGGATTAAAAAAAAGAGAGAGAATCTTTTTTGGGTCTGTGTTCACTTTACCGGACACCACTTTTTTGGGGCCTGTATATCAAATACGGACCCAAACCTTGGGTCTTTAAACCGAATAAAGGCCCCAATCCTTGGGTCTTTAAACTGAATAAAAGCCCCAATTATTGCACCCCATCCACCCGTTCCAATTTAAAGACTCTCACAGCACCCGGCACTGAATTAATTCTCACAGGGGTGAGGCATAGGAAGAGGAAGAGGCAGCAGAGGCAGCAGAACTGAATAAATTCTCGCATCAACCAGGTCAGTATGTTATATTTATTTATCCGAATGGCGGGCCGGTGCGCTTGTGTCGTCAGTACCGAATCCGGTTGCAAAAATTACACATACAAATTAGATGTAATAATATTAGAAAATCTAACAATTATAATTATTTGTAATATGTATTACCATCTTTTTAATTATGGCTCTAAATGTTTTGCCCATATGCAGCATTTTTGTAGTTAAATTAGTATATGTTTTAAGTTATTTCTTTCATTATATTAATTTTGGTTGTGCTTTTGTTTTCTTTCTCTGCATTTTTTTTTCTCCCATTTATGTAGGTTATGAAGTCCATTTCGCTGAAAGTTACATATTGATATTATGAAGCAAGCACACATCATCCTTCACAAATATTAAAGGTAAGATGCATAAGTTTTTTATTTCACTAAAATTTTAAATATTTCTGGTATTGTATCCTTGAGCATTTTTTTCCCCCATTTTAGGGTACTTTGACATTATGAATATTGTTTTTTTTTTTTCCAAACAAACTTTCAATATAAAAGATATTTCATCTAATGGTGATTTTAAATATTTATTTTTATTTCTGGGGCGAAGCCCGGATTTCATGTCTTAGTATTAGAAAATCTAACAACTCAAATTATTTGTAATAATATTAGGAAATCTAACAACTAAATTTATTTGTTCCAATTTAAACTCACATCAGTCTCGATTCTATAAATCTTGTTGTTGCAGAGTGGTATCTGCAATAGGTCAATGAGTGCCCGGCGATCCTCCTCAGGAACCGGATCCGGTGGTCGAGGGGGTGTGGACCGAGAACTACTTCCAACTTCTCTTGTAGTCATTTTATTCGCTGTGAAATAATTTCAAGCAACATTACATTTATTTATGGCATTTCCAAACAGAATTGCATGTTATGCATGTAAAATTTAAGTAATGCATATAGCAATCTCAATTGAATTGCATGTTACGGCTTGTTAACTATCATATTAATCTAACCATATTCTTACATGAAGTTGTGTTTGCATCTTTTGGCACAATATGCATCAAATACATATTAATCTAACCATATTCCTACAATTCTTTTTTTTTTTAAACATATTAATCTAACCATATTCCTACAATTCTTTTTTTTTTAACATATTAATCTAACCATACTCTTTTTAACGATTGCATATCTCTGTTGTACTGCATTTTGCAAATCTATTGACTGCTATAGCCTATATATCAAAAAAAAAAAAAAAAAAAAACTGGTGGGGCCAGTCGGGGCTGGGGGGGGGGGGGGGGGGGGGGGGGTTGTAGGTCGGGGCTGGGGTGGGGCAAATTGGGTCTGGGGTGGGGGGCCTATCGGGGCTGGGGGGGGGGGGGGGAGTCTATTGGGGCTGGGCTGGGGCTGTCGGGGCTGGGGCTGGGTTGGGGCGGACCGAGTAGAGGAGAATAGAGAGGAGAGGAAGAGAAGAGAGGGAGGAAGAGAAGAAAGGAAGTGAAGAGAGGCCGGTGGGGAGAGATTTCAAAATTGGGTACAATAATTGGGGCCTTTATTCGGTTTAAAGACCCAAGGTTTGGGTCCGTATTTGGCATATAGGCCCTAAAAAAGTGGTGTCCGGTAAAGTGAACACAGACCCAGACTTCGGGTCTGCGTTTTGAACACAGACCCAAAAAAGATTCTTTTTTTTTTAATCCCGTGACATTTATCGGAGACCGTGTTAGGGCCTGTATACCAAATACAAACCAGCCTTTATCTGAAAATACCAATCGCGGTGGCCTATTTATTTAATTTTGTTTTTTATTTTAATTATTATTAAAAATATCGGTCTCACCATCCAACAAAAAAAAAACAAAAAGAAAAAATGTACTATATTTCTTAGTTGAGATGAAAAAATTGTTAAAGAGACTATATATTTTGAATTTGAATTATATCTTTAAATTTTACTTCAATAATATTGTTATTGTCTCATGCAAACTCTACTATCTAGTCTAACTCGTATTTATTTATATATATTATAATTGTATAAAAATAATAATTTATCATGAAATAAGTTATTTCTAAAAAAAAATCTCAAGGACAACCCTAAATAAATGTGAAGTCTAACCATAAAAGAATTTTATATAATCAATTGGAAACTGTTAAGGACTTATAAAAAAGTTACTAAAATTAAAATATGAGTTTTTGACTTTTTGTTAGAGTAAAATGAGGTTTTAGTTAGTTTTATATATATATATATTTGGAAAGTTTCCCTTATCATAAAAAACAATGTTTTGAAAATTTAGAAACCATAATTCTTGATTCTTTATTCCCAATAGTTTCTTAATACTAAGGCAAGCCTTCGCCGTATACTAATAGGTGCTTCACAATTTAGTTGTAAAATTTATTTGATATATATTATTTGACTGAATAGTTGAGTTGCATATTATTTAGTTGATATATATTACACAATCTTATTTGTAAATCAAAATGGGCCAATTTCTTTCTTTTCTTTTTATTTTTTTGTGTTTATTTTAAGCATTTTAACCTTAATTAACGAATACACCTATAAAAATATTTTATATAAGTAAATACTATGATCTAGTCATATTTTTCACTCCAATTAACAAAAATGCTGACAATAGAATCTCCAACTTATTTTGGAAAAAAAAAATCAATATAAAAAAAGTTGGTACCAAAACAATATAAAATTGATTAATTTTTTTTAGCCTATCTATAAAAACAATACTCACCAGGAAAAATCACAATTTTGATGGGAAATCTACTACTTTGTAATTTTGAAATAGATCGAGAATAACAATAAAATATAATAATTTAAAAAATAATTACATATTATTAAAGATGAGAAGGATGAAAGACTGAAAATATTGAGATGGGAGTTGGTTATAGAAGATTTGGAGGTATCGGTTGCAATGCATATTTTGATAATAAGATATTTCACAAATTTGTAAAAATTAATTAAAATTTTTAAAAATGAAAAAGAAAATTTACAGAGGCATAACTTAACTCGTAGATTGATAGTGTTTTAAATTTTAATCAATTTGAACATTATTTGATGACTTTTCATAATTTTTTATATTTTTTAACGGTTGTAACTTAACGGATATTCAAAAAGCCATCAAATATCGCTTAAATTGAATATAATCAGAAATATAATCAATCTATGAATTAAACACTACTTCCATAAATTTTTTTATATTTTTGAAGATACTTAATAATGTTTTAAAAATTTTAATAGAACAAATTATCAAGATAAGCATCGTGTGAGTGCATCCTCCTCATAGTAGATAACTTGATATTACATAACACATCCATTTAATTTGTGAGATAACGAGATCGGAGTAGATCAGAATTGCAAAAGAAAAGAAAAAAAAAAGAAGAGGATACAAAAAAGCAGGAGGAGGAGATTCGTTTCCTGCTACCTCCGAGTCCGATCCGATCCGATCAAGCGAAGCAACCTTCTCTTCTCCTTTTGATTCGCTTTTGGTGGAGTAGACTAGTAGATTAGATTAGAGATTGGATAGATCAGCGATCGGAAGGGAAGCTAATCGAATCGGAGCTAATCGATGGGGCTGCTGGTGTCCAAGTTCTGGTTCATGCTCTTCCCCGCCAAGGAGTACAAGATCGTCGTCGTCGGCCTCGACAACGCCGGCAAGACCACCACCCTCTACAAGCTCCACCTCGGCGACGTCGTCAACACCAACCCCACCATCGGTAGCAACGTCGAGGAGGTCGTCTACAAGAACATCCGCTTCGAGGTACCCTATCACTTGCCTCCTCCTCCTCCTCCTCCTCCTCCTAATTAGTACTAATTAATTGCATTCCCATTATGCCTGGATCTGTAGGTATGGGACTTGGGAGGCCAAGAAAGCCTCAGGACATCCTGGGCCACGTACTTCCGGGGCACTCACGCCGTGATCGCGGTGATAGACAGCACGGACCGCGCGCGCATATCCATCATGAAGGACGAGCTGTTCCGCCTCCTTGCTCACGGCGACCTGGAGCACACCGTCGTCCTTGTGTTCGCCAACAAGCAGGATCTGAAGGACGCCATGTCCCCGGCCGAGATAACCGACGCCATGTCGCTCCACAGCATAAAGAACCACGACTGGCATATACAGGCGTGCTGCGCTCTGACCGGAGACGGTTTGTACGATGGGCTTGGCTGGATCGCTGAGAAAGTGGCCGGGAAACCCACGGCGGCATCCTCTAGTACCTGATTTCCTTTCTTCTTTTTATTATTCACCAATTTCAGGGGAGGGAATTGTGGGAAATTGATGCTGGTACACGATCCTCCAAGTGTTCATTGTTTCTGTCTCAAGGCCAGCTGCTAGTGCTCGGGCACAAACTTGAGTTCTGTATTGAGATTGCTTTGGAAAGTAGGAAATAGCTGCTCATGGTTTGATTTCTGTTTTTGTCATCCCAACTTATCACTGTAGTCGATTGTCACTTGTCAGTGTTTCTTTTCAGTTCGATTTTACTGGTGCCGTTCTTTTTTAACATTTGCACCCAAATCGTAAATCATAATGTACTGGTGGTGGTTTTAACATACCTGTTCAGCATTATGGCCAGAAGAAAATCAGTTTGCACCAAACATTGTTCACTTTTAGTTTACCAGTAACAGTAATGTATGGGGATATTCACTTTTAGTTTAGCAGTAACGGTAAGGGAGTCTGTATCTGCTGCGATCCAAATAGGATCTCAGGATCGGTCCTGAGATCCTGATCCAACTGATGAGGTTTTTGTGGGTGATTTTTTGAAATAATACGCACCATCATATCGGGATCTTAGGGTGATTTGGATCGCAGCTAATTTCAGTGCAACAGTAAGGTATGCGGAGGTTGTATGCCAGCACTGTATATGCTATTTGTCGTCGGTACCAGCAAATTATGCCCTATACCTTTTTGTTCATAGTGCCAAACATGCAAGGATTCACTTGTTGCCATTGTTGTTCAATTGAGGCAACATTTCTTGTTGAGAAATATTTCCAATTTTTTTTTTTTTTTTTTTTTGAAGAAAATGAAGCTTAAACTAACTTTGATCTGATCCAATAACCTTATCTGTGTCTATTGCTGGAACAAATTGGAAAAGGTTGGGAGTGTCTTTTAATACCCCACATGTCCGTATCAAACGATTGCAACATGGACGAAAAAACAGGCTGAAATGAAAGAGCATTTCAATCGAAGAGTTGATTCCAATGATTGACAAGATAACTTTACCAGCAGATTTGATTGGGACTAACCACGTTAGTAATGAGTCTGTGCCAAATAGAACATATCTATATCTATTTCTATGGTCACCGATCGGTCATAAAAAATATGGTTATTTGATCACTCTTCTTCTGTTTAATCTTATGGAATACATGGTACAATGTAAAGACTAAAGAGAAACATGTTACTGTATCCAACCGTCTCTAGCAATTTATTTGAACCTAGCTAACGGTTACGAGTGCTTACATTAGCAGGTACGAATTTTGAATTAACATGTGAATAGTTGGATGCGAAAAAGAATGCATATTTTTACAGTAGACTGTTCTCACCTGCTAAAAAAATGCATTTCGAATATCTTTAGATGCGTACTCTTGAGTCTGAGAAAGAGGCCCTGGGGCTCAAATTACTGCATTTGTCATAAAAATTTCATTGATGCCTAAACTTTCAATCTTAGCTATACTGCTTAAGCAGTAAAGATAATTTCATAGATGCCCAAATCAAAGGGCGCAAAGTTCAACATGTAAAATTATTTTTTTATCTTTAAACTCATATCAACATGTTCATTGTCGGTGTAACTTGGCTATTAGACATCACATGAAGATATTAGAGGGCGCAAGTTGAATTCACGTCCTTAAATTTGGATATTCATGAAAATTTTCCGCATGTCTTCCCAATTGGCCACAAGCTCATTTGTCACACTCTCACAATTTATCAAGGATCGATTCATTTATAATGCGTAAACTTTTCATATGTTGATATGGGCCGTTTGATATGCAGTATTAAGAAAGAAAACACCAATAAGATTCTCCGGAAAATACCTTGAAGTTCTTTAACATACTACTAATCTCGTATTATCATATTTGTTTGGGACATGATAACTACACACTTTATATGCACCTCTTAAGTCTTAACTGCACCACTATGTTAGGTACCGTATAAGCACACTCATATCATACATAGCCTCTGATTAAAAGTTTGAAATTTTTTTTTTTTTTCTAAAAATATATATATTTAACATTGGATGCAAGAATAATTTCTAAATTTTTATTTGTGCTGATTTACTCCTCTTATGAGCTGCAATTGATGTATGTATAAACTATTTTCTTAGTAGGACCATGCAACGTTGCATGGGAATAATAGAAACAATTTCGTTTGCAACTGACTTTATGAGCAAAGAGTTAGACTATTGAGGAGGGATCCATTGACAATGCTTAATTTGACAATCTTGACAATGAGAATTTTAAAAAAAATTGTAAAAATTCACAAAAACTCTTAAAAATGAAAAATGGTTTATGGATGTATTATTTAACTTATAGATTGATAGTGTTTCAAATTTCAATCAATTTGAACATTGTTTGATGCCTTCTCAAAATTTTGTGTATTTTTTAACGGTTGTAATTTAACGGATCATTAAAGAGCTATCAAATATCGCTCAAATTAAATGTAATCGGAAACATAATCAATCTATAAGTTAAGTAATACTTCCGTAGACTTTTTTCTATTTTTAAGATTTTTTATGAATTTTTATAAAATTTTGAAAGATAGGATTGTCAATATTGTCAAAAAAACTATTGTCAATGGATTCCTCCTCTAGACTATTATACACATTTCGGATCCGAAATGCTAACGCCTCAAAACTTATGTTGTCGTGTCCGAAATCACGATTTATGGTGCTCAATAAATTTTTTATATGAAAGTATTGGGGAATACAATTTTTTTTTCATTTTAGAATTTTCTAAGTATTTGTTTTGCATTTTAGACAATAGCATGTACAAACATCAATATTTTATTAATACTCATGAACAAATATGCAATTTTACCTGGAAAAAGAACATTTACATATTTCCCAATAAATTCTATAGATGGTCATCTCTTTTATCTAGGGGTGTCAATGGGTTGGTGGGTTCATCATTATTTTATAATTTTTATTATTTTTCTTTGATCCAACTTGTTCGATTTCGGATCAAAACCTTGTGATTCATAGCTGACCTAAACTGGGTTATGGCTCGACCCGATCCGATTAATTTGATTAAGCATTTAATTAATTATTTTAATATATCTTAAGCCAACTTAATATTATTTAATATATAATTAATCTTAATTAGTGTATAAATAGGTTTTAGTTTGTACTAAGTATCAAACTAAAAAAACATAAGCATACTCGAGTCAAAAAGTCTTTTAACTCATCTCCAGCCCATTTATACTCGAGTCATTTTGGTCAAGTTAGATTGGGGTTGGGTCGGATCAATGCCATCCCTACTTTTTATCACACTTAAATAGATGAACACATCACACATGACAATAAAAAAAAGAGGCTGCTAATTATTTCCTATTATCTCCTGATATACCACATTCTTATTTATAAATATAAAAAATCCCTGAGTTGACTTTGGTACTTATAAATTATCACAAAAAAACAATATAATTGAATCTAGATTATATGTGTTAGATTAATATGGATCCTTCCTTCCAAATTAAACTATGGCAGTGCATGACTTTCTTGTATTATATCGTGTAATATAAAAAAAGCACATGTTGAAAATTATTTCTCTAAGCTCAACTCAACGATCGCGCCTCGACCTCTTTCGTTTCCGAGTGCATATTTGGTCAAGACAATATTTCAAATTTTCAATACCGCTGTTTACAAAATAATTATCTATTTAAAATCGAAAAATTAAAATAAATTAAAATTGCACGTACCGGGATTTTCACATGCCGATGTTTTTTTTGAGATAAAGATGAGGATCAAGCTACTCAAATTTAAATGTCTATAAAAGACCCCCCATCTGGGTTTTGAACCCACGACCTCCCACACGGAGAGTGTTGCCCTTAGCCACTAGACCAAAGGCTGGTTCTTTTTCACATGCCGATGTTACTATCACGTCCACAAAAAAGGACAGTTGTAGTGTATATACTATACGAATATCTTGAATACTAAATGTGTTAATGTGAATATTAATCCATTTTATTTAAAAACTAACACGATCAATATCGATTTTAATATCATTTTTTGTATCTACATACCAGTGTTCTTCGTAAAAAAATTGATTGCACATTTTCATTAATTATTTTAGGAGGAGGGATTCATTGACAGTACTTATCTTAACAATTTTGATAATGAAAATTTTCAAAACTTTGAAAGGAGAGTTATTAAAAATTCTCAAACATAGAAAACAAGTTTATGAAAGTATTGCTTAACTTATAGATTGATTATGTTACCGATTATATTTAATTTAAGGGGCGTTTGATAGCTTTTTAAAGATCCGTGAAATTACAATTGTTAAAAAATTGATAAGTCATCATATGATGTTTAAATTGATTGCAATTTGATACACCATCAATCTACAAGTTAAGTAATGCATCCATAAATTCTATTTTCATTTTTAAGATTTAATACAAACTCTTACGAACTTTTTAAAATATCTTATTGTCAATATTGTTAAGATAAATATTGTTGACGATCCGTCCTCTCTTTTTCTAACTACTCTAACATAATAAGAGGAGGGATCCATTGACAATGACTATGTTGACAATCTTGACAATTAAGTTTTTCAAAAAATTATAAATATTCATAAAAAATCTTAAAAATTGAAAAAGTTTTATAGATGCATTATTTAACTTATAGATTGATGATGTTTCAAGTTTCAATCAATTTGAATATTGTTTGATGTGTTATCAATATTTTATACACTTTTTAACAGTTATAATTTAATGGGTCTTTAAAGAGCTATCAAATGTCATTTAAATTGAATATAATCAGAAACATAATCAATTTATAAGTTAACTAATACTTTCGTAAACTTTTTCCTATTTTTAAGATTTTTTGTGATTTTTTGTAAGTTTTGAAAAATACAACTGTCAAGATTGTTAAAATAACTATTGTCAATAGATCCCTCCTCCGTATATAATTGCTACAGTATAAAATCTAGGTTACTTGGAGTCCAATCTAGCTAGAGCTCACAACTTGTAGTAGGGAAATTTTCAGCAAAACTTCCACATACTGAACACTGTTTAGTTTCCTTAAATATTCATATTCATATTGACTTGACTTGAGAGCTTAATTAATTGCAATATCCCCAATTCGTTTCTGCAGATTGGCCGGCGCTTAAGAATCACGCTACGCGGAAATGGAAATTTCAGAAGAAGAAAGAAAGGGTCCTGCATTTGTAAAGAGAGGATCATTAACAATACTTATTATATCCGTTTGGCAAATTAAGGAATAGAGTTAAAATAGTGCTATAGGATTAGTAAAAATAGAATACTGATGGATTAATGATTGTTGGAAGAGTAAAAAAAAAAAAAGAGTAGTATTGTTTTGAAACTATTTCGGTATTCTATTCTTTTTTTTTCTTTCTCTCTTGTCATCAAAAAGTACTGTCATTTGATCCCTTCTCATTTTATAATTAATTGTTTAATAGAACTTATTTTCAAACTGCAACCCCTGTAAGTACGAGTGCACATCCCCTGGAATGGTCAAATTACCTCAAATCATGGAGTGGTCAAAAATTGTATTGGAAGTAATATATTCTACTGTAGCGGCAGCTTCGAAAATCGTGCCACAATAGCTTTTTTAGGGGGGGTTTTGGCCATTTCTCAGTGGAATACTCCAGAGGATTTCAATTCAGTACTTGCAAGAAGCATACTGTTTTTCTGAAAAGAAAATATTTTTTATTTATTTTCGTATTACCAAGATTTTATATAGTGATTTGCAATAACTATATGATACCGTGGATCCCATTCCCATATCCCATTCCTATTTAATAAATTATTTAATGGAAAGTTTCTAGTGATGAATCATTTAATTATTTTTCTATTTAATAAATTTTTCAATCACGAAACTAAAGTTTTTGCTGTAGTATTGATGTAGAATTTCAATTCAAAAATTATCGTGGATCGATATGAAATTAACCTCAGTTCTTAAAAATCAAAGTGATTCCTGTTATATCATCAGCAAAGTAAAATAAAAATGAAAAAAATAGTTATTTAGTGTGATGTTAATTCATGATGTTGCAATTCGCATTTCAATCCGCAGCATGCTAGATTAAGTCTTATTAAAAAATAACTAATTGACATAAAAAAAAAAACTAATTAAATTGATCGACGGATAAACATCGATCAAATATAAAAGTTATGAACAAATATCGAATATGTTTACATAAAATCAGACAAGGTCACAATCTAGTGGGTCACCATGTTTTATAGTTAATTTTGTCATTGTATCTTCTTCTTCTTTTTCTTTTTCTAATTCGATTATTTGAAGCCTATAAAAAAGATCCTTAGGCTCACTTTCCTTTATTGTTTTTAAGTTTCACCAACAAGCAACAACTCTGTGGTTCTGTACCGGAAATTAGAATAGTTAGCTAGCTAGAGAATACCGGTACAAAGAGATTCTGTGTGGTTGTGGGCTTGTTTCATGCATGGCTCTGAACCTGACAGCTGATCAAATCTCTCAACTCCGCCAGGCTTTCTCATTCTTTGATAGGAACAACGATGGTACTTGTCTTATCTTTCTCTCTCTCGGTTTCTCTCAGGATTTCCTTTTTGTGTTTTATGTAATGAATTAAGTTGTTGAATTGGGTTTTTTTTGGATGTCTCTGCCTTTTGCCTTTTCAGAATTCTTGGTAAGTTACAAATTTCATTAGAAGATTTGTACATGCAAGATCAATATGCTTAATTCTTATTTTGATTATATCATTACATCGAAGGGTTTTTTTTTTTTTAGTTCTTTGCTGTTCTGAATTTTAAACAGACCAATTTGCAAATAACAACCAATCTATGGCAAGCTGTTTTACTTGTGGAAGATTTGTCAAGTATGCTTTTCAGATGTTGAAATTCACTTAATCAATTAATTTATTATACGTTGATTATTTTAGAAACAAAATTATGGTGATTAAAAAGTGTATAATACTATGCTATCAGGTCGCATCACAGAAGAAGAACTCGCTGCGGTGGTCGGTCAGTTGGGGATGAACCCGACTGAGGTCGACCTCCGTGAGATGATACGGGAGGTCGACATCGATGGCAATGGCACCATCGAGTTACATGAGTTCATGTCCCTTATGGCAAGGAAACTCGTAGTAATTTAGATTTCAATTTCATATAATATTTTCTATATCTATCTAGAAAATATTCATTTTATCTACATATAACAAAACTGTCACCATTTCCCTTCTCAGGAGACTGATACTGATGAAGAGATGAGAGAAGCTTTTGAAGTGTTTGACACAGACCATAACGGGTTCATCTCGCCTAGTGAGGTAGGATCCCATTTTTGTTAATTGCACTAACAGGTTGCAAAGGTCGAGAGTTCGATACCTGTCTATGAAACTTTGCAGCTGCAAAGAATATCAAAAAAAAAAAAAAAAAAAAAAAACAACAGGTTGCAAAGAACTATTTGAAATTCTTGATTGGTTATTTCTCGTTCACTTTGACAGCTGAGAGATGTCATGATGAATCTCGGCAAGAGACTGACCGATGCCGAGCTGGCGCAGATGATTCGCGAGGTTGATATCGATGGTGATGGTAATGTAAACTTCGAGGAATTTGTTCGTATGATGACTGGCTGATTTACCAGTGATTTTTAACTTAGCTGTTGGTCTGTAAAGTTCAAAGTGTGGTGTGTTATGTACAGTAGTACCTCAAAGAGGGCTTACAACTGTTTACTGGTATTATGTTCTGTCCATAAGTCAGGAGCTCAGAAGCAGTAGCAATTCTTTGATTTAAAACAATGTTTGCTGTTTGTAATTTGTACAAAGCACTATCGAGTTACTGATTTGTTGCTGTACAGTATGAAATTACTGATTTTGTTAATTGTAAAATTGTAAGAAACTATGTGTAGTTGTTTATCTTGATTCTGATATGCAATGAGCAATGTGACATTAATCACATCAGAAACCTCAAATGTTCCGTCACAGAGTTCATACGAACGAATTATCCTGACTGAGAATTTAACTCAACCAACAATAAAGCTTTACCTAAGCAGACAAATTTTACACATACAAGATAAATATCCTGTACAGGTACAAACCATATAGTTTGTCACACAATCAAACTGACAAATGTGCAGTCGAATTCATCATTCCAAACCTATGTACAACAACACCCCTAGTAGAAATTCAGATTCCTAGAGACCGAGTTCCTGGGTTGATGAGCAGAAACAGAAGGGGAAGAACCCTCTTATGGCGAATCCTTTTTTAATTTAGACAGCTGATGAACTGAAGGATATGGACTGAGAAAATAGCCACACCAAGTCCCATTCGTACCAAATCCACAGTGAAATATTTTTTTCCCATTTTCTTCCCCCGTCTGCCATCTCAAACCCTAATTATTAACCCTGAACCCAGTATAGCCTTAGGGTGTGCTCCAGAAGGGGGGAGAGGAGGGGAGGGGAAGGGAGGGGAGGGCTGATCAAGTTTGGAGTTACCTATCCAAAATCATGTTAATTGCTCCATAATTACAATTTGTATCTTATTACCCTCCTCTCCTCTCTAGTAATTATAGTTGTGGATCAAGTAACATAACTTTGAGCAGGTAACTCCAAACTTGATCAACTCTCCCCTCCCTTCCCCTCCCCTCCTCTACCCCCTTCGGGAGCACACCCTTAAGGTTTACTAAAACCCTAATTATTAACCCTAACACACATGTGCAAAATTGAGAAATGGAGAGTCCTCTCAATCTGGCATTTATTTATTTTTATAGTAACAACAGTGGAGACTCCCTCAATATTATATCTAGATGTGCTTAGAATATGGGGTTTCAAACAGGAACTGCCTCATGAAATTTGGATTTGGTTTCAGGTGCAGTTGCGAGGCTATCATAATATTCCACCAATACTTGCCATCCACCAGGGCACATAAAACCGTCAGGTGGGCTCTCTCTGTTTTTAGCTAGAGTTCTCATCTGCATCAATACGATTGTCCCAAATTAATAGCAACTCTTTTTAATGCTCTAAAAAATGTTATACTTACAAATGGAAATGTGAAAACCAAAATAGTACCTTTGTGCCAGATATAAAAAGAAAATCATCTTTTCTTGAGGGGTCGAAGAAATCCATCTTCCCTTTCTTTATGTCATAGGCTGCAACCTGTATGCATCCACAGTTAAAAGCAATACAAGTTAGTCGAAAATTGTAGTTTGAACCACTATAGACCAGATGTCACTTGTATAAAGGGTGACAACAGTGTCAGCTCATAGATGTAACTTAACAAACTCATTTTCCAATGGTGCTGAAAAAAATTTATATGAACCCATCAAAATAACTGCAAAACATAGGGGTTTGTTGTTTAGTAACTGGTAAAATTTATTATTTTTTTTCAGGGACCAGGGGAAAAGAATAAAATCAAGCAAATGGAAAACAACCAGCTGTTGTAAATTTCTAATAATAACAATAGTTTCAGAACTTTACCCTGAAAGGAAGGATATTTAGCTTCTCAAGCCCAGGTGCCATACTCAACACCTTCTTTCCATGGTTGGCATCATAAAGGTCTCTCTTCTCTGTTGGGTGGCCCATACCTGCTGGGTCTCGACCAACAATGTAGAAATTTGCACCCGCATTTATGCGTGCCTTAGCATGCCACTGCACCTCCGTGGGCCCCGCATAGTGCATTGGTGAAGGGAAGATTGCCACCACGGTTGAGTCAGGGTTCAGCACCCCCTCTTCAAGCACCTAAAATTAGTATTGTTTTGTTATAAGCAAAGAAAGAACAATCTCAAAATGAAAATTTATGGTGATAAAATATATTAACAAGAACAAACCTTCTGGTGTTGTTTCATGCGCCAGCTCAGAGGGACATCATCAGCCTTTGTAAATCCCCCGAGAGGATGAAGCAACAAAACAGGATTTTTGTAGCCCATCTCAAGGAGGCGTCTGCGGGTATCAGTCATAAGCAGTGCATGCCCATTATGCACAGGGTTTCGAAGTTGAAATGCAAAGACTGCATCTGCACCTCGTTTCTCAAACTCCTGCCGCAGCTGAGCTGGGGACAGCCTATAATCATCCAGGCCATCATTGTATTTTATTGGTTCGATCACTTCCAAGTCTCCACCGATCAGCCAATTACCTGTCACATGATGTGCCTGTATTTAGCAATCTAAAAGGGGTATATTTTGCATCTTAGTACCTGCTATTGGAGACTGGTATTACATTATCTCTCCAGTTAGACAAGCTTATGACCAAAGAAATACCAAAAAGAGATAATATTCTAGTAAATCTTTCATAAGACAACATATACAGAAGTACCAGTCACAGTATGGTTACCAGTACAGATGAAGAAATGGGCATCATATCAATGCTGCTCTAATTTAGGCATACTAAAGAAAATGATAATCCTAACACAACTATAAAAAGATTTTAAGAATCATAGTTTACCAGCATTTCTAATAGCCTCTTCAGCATATGGTAGACCTATGGCAGTAGTTCCCCAGGTACGTGCAATCCTTTCTTCTTTGTTATGCTTGTATATCTCAATACTGCAAAACATGGCACGAGTTTTCGTTAGTTACTTTGTTGTACAATATTATAAAATTGATATCTCTCCTCGGAGAAACCAGAAAGACAGATACTGATCTGGAAGTTAACTGGAGTGAAATATAAAATTGTAAATTATTAGTTAATAGACTAACACGTGTGTATATAATAATATAAGAAGTACCCGATGCATGAGAGCGTCCAGATTCATTTTTATTCCAAAAAGTTAACTATTATATGATTGTAGTTAATCGCGGTACACATGAACATCTTGTTACATAGAAAGCGCCAGAGACATATATTTGGAATTAATAAAGAAACATGATAAATATTTTCTCAGCATAGCTTTCCATAGTTTTACATACACAAGGCAGATTCTATGATAAAAAAAACAAACATAGGGGCCAATTTAGCATAAAGCATTTCCTAATTTCAACAAAATCATAAAATAAGGAATTCGATACAGTACAGGAATGTCATAGGGAACCAGTCTAGGTGGGCATGCGTCATAGAGGCCAATGTTACATTTTCTGACTACAAGTGAGAAAACTAAAGCAAGATGCTAGATATACAATTCGAGAGTCGTAATCACTGGAGTATCTAAAAGGAAAGTTACCAAAAGTAGAGTTCAGTAGAAATGGACGTAGTCGCTCAATGTGGTAAGTCTATGCATAACAATTCCGACAAGCAAACAGTAACCATGACAGGGTCAAATACAAGAGCCTACGTAAGATTGCTGAAATCCTCGACTTACAAAGTATCACATTATCTACTTGTTGAATTTGAAAGGAAGGACAACGAGTCAAGTGCAAATATATGACACAATCAGTGAGCAAGATAATAGCACAGGTTACAGGAACGGAGCTATTTTTTTATTATTATTATTGATTTTGTTGAAGCATGAATCTGTAAAGAGAGGTATTTTGATATGCTGTAGAGATTAGCTCTTTGTTTGTCAAGCTAACTGATATGTTTATCAAGTGAGTGGTATGTTATATGGCAACAAACTTAATCCACAACAACTATGACAAAACAGAGAAGCATTTTGTTAAATTTGAAAAAGTTTAAATTCAAATTATAAGGACGTTGCTTTCATGCTCATACTCAGATAATTCTATCGGTTACAGATAAATCTCATAATAGATAATATTTATTTACAATCGTCAGATCGAAAATAAATTTTTTTTGGTACATTAGATGGTAACAATTTCAGGTTCCAATTAATAATAAGACTATCAGAGAAATAGAATCGATTCAGTTGTGTTGCCACATAATTAATTAATCTGTGAGCTAATTGTAATTGGGAAAGGAAGAGTTCTCACTTGCTCAAAATAGCGACGACCTTGTCGGTGGCCTGATCGACGAGCGCGACCCTGGTGGCGTCTCCGACGGACCGCTTGGCGGCGTCGTCGATGGCGAGGACGATCGGCACCGACATGTTGACGAGCTCGCCGTCATGCAGCCGGAGCGCATTGAAATGAAGTGTTTGGAGGAACTCGGCTTCCCTCATGAAGCCCCGGAGCGGGCTGGCCCAGCCCTCGCTCAGCACGTGCACCCACTGGAGATCCACGGGCGCCAGCGGCACGCGCGGCAGGCCGTCAGCCTCCCTCCGCCTGATCTCCCTCTCAGGCCCTTCAGGGATCACGAGATCCACCAGGACGCCCCCGTCCGGCTCGATGAGACTGGCGCGCACGGCCGCCATCCTCGGCCTCAATTTGAAATAATTGGGATGCGAATTGGAGTTGAGATTGCAGCGGAGGAGGGTGGGAGGTGCATGAGTAGGGTTGAGCTGCAAGATCCCGCGCGAATTGAGGAGGGTGTGATGATGATGATGATGATTGGGGGCGTAATTGGGGAATTTCGCTAGACTCAGAGAGGCGGCCATTTGAGATTTGAGATTGTCAGATTCAGCTAAGCTTAGCTTAGCTTGCTCTAGCTGGAACGGAACGAGTAATCAATATGTTTATACAAATCAATCAATCAATCAATCGGATATCTATCTACTAGTCCTAATTCTAATTGCTGGAGTTCCTCCTCAGTGGCGTGCTGGGGGGGCACTTATATTTGATTGATCTGATTTGATTCATGAGCAGCGCAGGCGACACTTGTATTTATATGCTCGCAGGGGGCATGAGGGCCGGGTGGCGTGAACCTGGACGGTAAAGCGGCCAGGTTCGGCCTTCGAAAGGGCCGCACCAAGTGCGCAATTTTTATAACCGAGTGCTTCCAAAGGCCACTGTCTCCTCTCTCTCTTTTTTTTATATGATTTATGATTTATATTAGGAGAGCCAGTGCTGGTTAGAGCATCTCCAACAGACTCTCTAAAAATGAATCACAATATATCTATATTAGGTGTCATCCTAAATTTTTTGGGAGCAAATTTCACCTCAATCTCCAACAGATTCCTAAAATATGGATCCCAATACATTTAAACTGGACCAAAATATGGATCCCAATACATTTGAACGGTCTGGATTTGGCTCTGGTTTTGAGAAGTCATATTGGGAGTGCTAAAAACTGGGTCAAAATAGCTCGATTTGCCTCTGATTTTGGGAGTGCTAAAAATAGGGATAACTGTTTGAGTATCTCTTGGAGACAATTTTCTCTCCTTAATTCTCAATTTTTGGTTTTAGGAGTGTTTTACGACGTCTCTTGGAGATGCTCTTAGGAATTAGGATTAGCACACACAAGCACACTCAACAAGTTAATTACGAAAAGTTGTGCATTTTCTTTTCAAGGTGTTGCTTTCCTTTCCATAATTTAAAATGAGTAATACCTAGTGTCCATAGAAAAACCGTCTATAGTATTTATAGGTTATATTTCGGAATGTATTTGTTACATTTCGGAACGTATCTATTACATTCTGTACACGTCTATGGACATATGAACGGTTTTTCAAAGGACGCAAAATGTTTCTCTTTTAAAAAGCCATGGGACGATTGTCACGATTCAGTGGATTCATTGATTCTCATTTTTCTTCGATTGTAGCGTAGACTCCCACTTTAATTTCAAACAAAGCATACTCACTGACTCTTGCTTGCTAACAATCACATGCACTTTGCTACAACCCCTACAATTGCGATGGATATCTTATAGACAAATCCTGACTGTTCGTCTTAGATCGGACGGGAATAAACTATCATACATAAACGTTAGTTGTGAAAGTATTATCCGTACGATAATGAATGAATGGCTCAGATCTCTCCGCAAAGTCCAATCAACTACATATAATTGGAGAGGATCACTATCACTGCCAATTATTATTATTATTATTATCAGAAAGAATAAAGATTCAGGTTTCGTCGGTGTTTCCTACTTTTTATTATTTGTCCAAAACTCCAAACTCAATTTTAACTCTCTCTCTCGTGGTGGTGGCTAACAAAACAATATTTCTCAAATATCCCTGAAAATAACCCTATTATAAACTATACGTAATTTTCAGAGATCCACGCGGGGAAGGAAGAGAAAGACACATGTAACCAAACTCATTCACAATATGGAAATATCAAGTGCCTTTCTGTAAGTTAAACGGGTCTACATGCCAAGTGTCAACTAACAATTTGTCATCCCTGGTCCCCGGATTTATACAATTTTTTTGCTACAGATGTAATCGATGACGCGCCGCTACAGTTTGTGTTTTTTTTTTTTTTTTAATTTTGAAATTTTGAAGTTGTTATGCTGTGAATCGGTTAGAAAAGCAGACGCTGCTTTTTCGATTGGATGGTTAGGATCGGTTACTGTACCGATCTCAAAATACTTCGGTATTTATTGTATGGATCTCAAAGTAGTTTGATATTTCTCAACCGTCGAATCAAGAAAATCAGACCCTGCTTTTCTGTTTAGAAAAGCAGTAGATTCAGATCCAATCGGTTAAGCAACCTTTTATTTTAAATCGAATTGTTCTTATTAAATATTGAATGAATAGGATACTGGATTCTCTGGTATCAATACTAGTTATATATTTCTCTCTTTCTTCGCATTAACTAAAACAAATAAAATTGAATTTCTTGTTCGAACAGAATATTAATATAATTTCAATATTTAAAAAACAATTGTTATATAATAATATCCATACAATACAAACATGCGTGATCACGGAGGTGCTTGGAAAAACAATACCTGTATAATACGAAATTATAATATTTTTCTTAGAGAATTAAGTTCGTTTGTCTTCTTAGCTCAATTGACGAGAAAAATAAAATCCTTTCGTACAAGAGGGTATAGAAATCAAATATAAGACCAAAAAAAAAAAAATTAAGGAGCAAATATATTAATTGACACTATTTTCGTCATTGATTTGGCAAGTGGACACTGGTGTAAACATGTCTAAGGTTGATCGAAATTTTTCGTAATTATCTCGGATTACACCAATTTTAATTCATAACTAAAAACAATTCCACTCGGATTTGAACTTTCGTAATTAGGTTTTACGAGCTTGGCATGCTTGGATTTAAGATATTTTTTGAGGTGGATTGGATTTAAGATATTTATTATACGAAAAAAGAAAGTAAGTGAATCTAAGCCATTATGAAAAACAAAAGAAAAAATCAACATGAACTAACTAAAAAACAGAATAAAATGCTTCTCAACTAATAACTATAAACTAAAAAAATAAAATAAAAAGATTACTCGGACCAAATTATTTTTGGAAAATTTGTATATTTGTCACTCCAAAATCCTCCATTTGTAATTTTGCCACTCCAAATTTGGAAATTACAAATTTGCCGCTACAAACTTAATAATATTGCATTATTGCCATTAGAATTTTTGAATGACCAAATTGTCCTCAATCTCCTCTATGGCAGCTCCCGCAGCCCCCCGGGGGTGCGAGGGGACTGCCGGGGGGCATGCGGGGTCTGCTGGGGACTGCCATGTTTTGAATTTATTTGAATTTCAGTTGTCAAGATTGTCAAAATAGGAATTGTCAAAAGATCCCTCCTTATTTTTTTTTAATATTACTTGTATAATTGAACAAATGTGTTTCTCCATATACAAAACTTGGATCATCTCGTGCTAAATTGGACGAGTTGGAGTGAGTCAGTGAGGTGCAAAATCGGAGCCAATTTTTTCTGGGTCCAGAAAACGACTCTTGGGTCTATTGAAGCGGCATTAATTATTAATTATTTTTTGATGTAGCAGGTGATTGCTTACTATAAATTGTCACTAAATTAAATTATTAGGAGGGATTATTTTGCACTGGCAAGTCCTACTGCTTTCAACTGGTGCTGAAGTGGAATTTTATTTATAAACTCAACCAATTGGTTCAACACATCAGAAGCGACGGCCAATGAACAGAAGATACATCACTATAGCTTTATCAGGGTACAATTCAGTGGGATACATATCAGTTGAGCTTATTTTCATTAAACAAGTAGTCCCAGTTTAATATACAACGTTGGATTAAATTTTTTATAAAAAAGTGGCCATCGTGAGAGATGTAAAGTTAAGGTCGTAGTTACTCAACTATTATTATAAGGGGTAATGACCCCAGACCCCCCCGAACTTTCGGGTTTTGACAACTTGGCCCCCGAACTTTTAATTTGGACAAATGCCCCCCCGAACTACCGATTTGTGACAAATTGCCCCCCGGGCTGTTAATTAGCCATCTAATACTCCATTTACAAGTATGAAAAGACCAAAATACCCTTATGTATATATGCATGATATTTTAAAATTTTAAATCATTTAAAACGTAAATAATTTTTTCTTGGTCTTTTCATACAAACCGGAGAGTTCACAAAAATATTTTAAATATAAATAAGTTCAAAAAAATATTTAATTAAAAACCATTATATATTAAAAATATATAAAAAGTTATTAAATATTTTGCAAATACAAAATTTATAATACAGAATGTTTATCGTTTACTTTTTATTATTTTATTTTATGAACATAATATTTATATTCATGTAACTAATTTTTATGGAAAAAAAAATATTTACGTTTTAAATGATTTAAAATTTTCAATCAAATTTGAAGTTAACAAATCGGTAAAGCCAGAAAGCGTTTTATATGCATGATATTTATATATACATAAGGGTATTTTGGTCTTTTCATACTTGTAAATGGAGTATTAGATGGCTAATTAATAGCTGGGGGGCAATTTGTCACAAATCGGTAGTTCGGGGGGGCATTTGTCCAAAATAAAAGTTCGGGGGCCAAGTTGTCAAAACCCAAAAGTTCGGGGGGGGTCCGGGGTCATTACCCCTTATTATAATTATTAGCTTTCCTAATGGCAATCTATACACTGAGGATTATCATTATGTGATTAGAATGGATTCCACAAATAAATCCTGTGTGCCAGCGAGAATTAACAAGAAACCATAACTTAATTGGAGCTCTCAGCTCTCCAACCTTTATATGTATCAGAATTGTTTCTTATTAGAGTAATATCAAGCATCCACAGAAAAACCATCCGTAAGTTATATTTTGTGATGTATTTATTACATTCTGTACCGTCTATATAATATATATAGATGTATGTATGGATAGTTTTTTCGATGGACGCAAGATGTTTCGCTGTATGAGTTATTTATTATTGGTGTACCGTTCATTACTACTTTAACACCACCCCCAGATTCAGATTTGCTTAAAACACTTTCTGTGAAATGAAGTGTCCGTTGTGGTTTCGCAAAATTGTGGGAAAGAAGTTTAAATCTTTTGCATGTTCTGAGATGATATAAAGTTTTAATCTTTTACATTTTAAGTTGTCTTCCACGTGTTTGTCATACCCAATTAAAAGTAAAACATACTGAATTTCATTTGTGTTTTTAGTATGTAAAGCAACTAGGTTAATTAGTTGTACCTTTGACACAATATCACTTCTATGCAACATAAGTAATTTTCTATCCATTCAATATTATTATAACTATTAAGTGGCTAAATAAAATGAATTTATTATAACTATACAATCTCAATTTTCATTGAATTGCATAACTCAAGTATCTTATATTATTCTTTCAAACCAAATTACCAAATGAACTTAACAAAATTAAAAAATAAAATATATTGGGGAAGAAATAATAAAAAAAGAATGAAACTCGAGATGCTCAGATAATGTGTTGAACTCAATTATATGAAGTGTATTGTCTAGCCGTTTTAAATGTAAAATATAAATGAGTAGCCGCCTTTATATTTAACAACTACGCAATTCCACTTTAATGTAAACCCGTTAAATGATCATCTCACTATTAAGAGTCGCGACACATTTCTTAAAAGCTTGCATTTGACACCAATGCAAAATAATAATTTTGTCTATAATTCGTAACTACTAAATATTTTAACTAATTGCATAGAATACTCTCTTCACCTTTTTTCATTTATTTACATTTATTTTGCCATCAAAAAATATTTTGGTAAATTGGAATTTTATGCTTGCAACAATATTTTCTACCTTGACCTCATGGCAACCAATAATTTTGTGTCTACAAATGCAATAGCAATACTAACTCAAACTTAAATGATATCTCCTATTTTATGTATATATATTGTTCTATTTTTTGTCTATTATTGCAAGTTTGTTTCAATATCAATGTCTAGAGATATAACATGGTGGCATTTAAAAAGCTATAAGTTTTATTATGTGATTTCTTGTTTGATTCAATTTTTTTTTGTAATTCAATTTGCTATTAAATCAACAACACAGACGAAAGAAGATGATCAATTAATAGAGACCAATGCGTGCAAAGTGGGGTTACAAAAGTAAAAAAATAGGTTGGGTGCAAAGTGGGGGCTCAAAGTATATAAGTAACATGATGTCACCGCTGAAGTCAGCGTAGATGATAAGAATCGTTAGATATCAATCGGATGGCCTAGATTCTTTAGAGGTCAATATTCCTAAGCCACTATTCATCTTAGGTGGGGCCCGAGATCCCCAATTGAGTACAAATGCAATAGCAATACTAACTCAAACTTAAATGATATCTCCTATTTTATGTATGAGGAGGGATCCATTGACAATGGATAACTTGACAATCTTGACAATCCCACTTTTTAAAAACTTATAAAAAATTATAAAAAAACCTTAAAAATAGAAAAAAGTTCACGGAAGTATTGCTTAACTTATAGATTGATTATGTTTCCGATTATATTCAATTTAAATAGTGTTTGATAGCTCTTTAAAGATCCGTTAAATTATAACTGTTGAAAAATACATAAAATTTTGATAAGTCATTAAACGATATTCAAATTGATTGAAATTTGAAACACTATCAATCTATAAGTCACGTAATACATCTATAAATCATTTTTCATTTTTACGATTTTTTATGATTTTTTATAAATTTTTAAAAAGTGGGATTGTCAAGTTATCCATTGTCAATGGATCCCTCCTCTTTATGTATATATATTTTTCTATTTTTTGTCTATTATTGCAAGTTTGTTTCAATATCAATGTCTAGAGACATAACATGGTGGCATTTAAAAAGCTATATGTTTTTTATGTGATTTTTTGTTTGATTCATTTTTTTTATGTAATTCAATTTGCTATTAAATCAACAACACAGACGAAAGAAGATGATTAATTAATAGAGACCAGTGCGTGCAAAGTGGGGTTACAAAAGTAAAAAAACTGGTTGGGTGCAAAGTGGGGGCTCAAAGCATATAAGTAACATGATGTCACTGCTGATGTCAGCGTAGATGATAAGAATCGTCAGATATCAATCGGACGGCCTAGATTCTTTAGAGGTCACTATTCTTAAACCACTATTCATCTCAGGTGGGGCCCGAGATCCCCAATTGAGAAATTAAAATGTGTAGAAACACAAAGAAAGAGGCCCAATTTTAAGAGAAACAAACCAAAGCCTGTTTGTCCCCTGTGCAGGTTTGAAGCCTAGATGTATTATTAGAGGCCCTTCCAAACCCAAAATCAATCAATTTAGATCTTTTTTTTTTGGGCCGAATCCGCCCTTAGGCGAATTAACAATTAAGACTATATTTTTGAATTTCTTTGACTAATTGTTGTTAGGACTCTCAAATGGCCATCACCATACATTGTCAATAAGTATGTACCCTCTACATGCATATCTTATAAAACAGATACTTATTATGCGTTAAAATTGCACTTAAGAAAGGAAAAAGAAAACAGTGAAGTTACAGGTTTTCATATCGTTATATATGTTTTTTTATTTCATTTTTTCCTTTTTGGACAATGACCCCATATATTTTTCTCTAAAAAAGTCAATTGAGAATTTTGAATTCTGGTGTGAGATAGAAATTATAGAATATCAAATTAATATCCAATACAATCGCAGCAAACTGTCAGAGCAGATCATGACCATTCCTGTGCATTGAGATCCGTACATGTGTTGATCATGGAAGAAATTAAAAGCAGCGAGGGACAGGGGGTGATTTTTTTTTAGAGTAATACCTAGCGTCCATGGATATTATATCTGTCCATAACGTCTGTAGGTTACAAAATCAGATCTATCTGTTATAAAGTCGGATGTATTTGTTACATTTTGAGTGTGTCTATAGACGTATATATGGATGCACTTTCAGTGGACGCAGGATGTTTCTCATATATTTAATTTAATTAACTGGTATTTGTGAAATTAAACTGCCTCCTTATTTCTCGCAACTGATACAATTGACCGCATTTTAATTACTAGTTACACTTTTGACCATGACCAGGAATTTAATAAGAAAAATAAAATACATGGACCACATTTCATTAATAAAAGTTTTGAGCTTTTGACAATGTACAGAGGTAATAAAATAAGATTGGTAGCTAGGCTTCTTAATTTTACTCTATTTGTACTACCCATTTGATCTACTGCATTGAGACAATAAAATAAACCCTGGTATACTGGTTCACAGTTCTATAACAGTTCAACACAGCATATATATATATAGTGGATAAATCAATGTATAAGCTGAATAAAAATAGAGCAATTATTAAAGTAAAGGGATCCACTTATATATATGTAGTGTTTCTGCAAATGGCCTAGTAGCTCAAGTAGTAGCTAACTAGGATGACTTCTAAGAAGTCATGGGTTCAATCTTCCATGGGCACAAAATAAAATGTTTCAATGAAACTGGTGGAGTATTCCACTTTCTTCAAAAAAAAAAATATATATATATATATATGTAGTGTTTCTCCTTCTCATTGATTCCTTTCTTTACATCTTAATTCTTATATCTGATGTACTGGTACATGTCTTTCGAAACAGGATCTGGTGCCGCCTTGTACTGGTATTTGGTTAGGAAAAAAAAACTGATTGTAGAGCTGAGACTCAGCACAAATGCTTAAAAAAAAAAAATAAGAAAAGGATAAACTACATATAGTTTTGAGCCAAAATATACTAAATAATCCCTTCTATAAAGTAAATAAAGCAATCACAAACTGATGTAACACTATATATATACATTGCAGTATTGCACCGCAACTCTAACTGCATGGTCATAAGTCATAACTAAATTTGCTGTTATATATATATATATATATATATATACTTGTTGAAATTTTGCATCGATCCACAGCTATTGTACTTAATTTGATTAACTGGTAAAACAAAGGTGATACTTACATTGCTCGATCGGCATGTAGGCGAGAGGACAGACGGATATAAACGTATGGAGCCCGAGAGGGAAGAAGTGAAGCTGTCATAGCATGACCTAGCCAACGAAAGAAAGAGAGTAGAAATCTCACTCATTCTGTGCTTGTAATAGCTAGCTAGGTTAGATCATGCTGGCAGCTTCACTCGTTCTCACAAGGGCAGAGCAGGCAGAGCAAATAGCAATTGACTTTAGTTAGTTAGTTTGTGCAGTGCAGTCCATCCCCAAAGTGGTGCCTACTTATAGAAGGAGAGGAGAGTATATTTAATTGTAAACTGAGCTAGAAATTCAAATGAGAGAGAGAGAGAAGTAGCTAGACAAGAAGACAAGGGCACATGGGAGACAAGTGTAAGGGGGGCTCGATGTAGCCATATGTTGCATATACTATATCGTATTAATTGTATATTGTATTGTATTGTATTGTATATTCTATATACATATATAGCTAGATAGGTGCATGCAAGATCGAGCAGAGAAGACTGAAGAGAAGAGAAGAGAAGAGCATCCCAAGGAGAAGGAGATGGAGGGTGCCAAAAGTCAATTGTTCGATGCATGAGATCGAGCCAATCACATTTGCTTCTCATAAGTCATAATGGAGCACGTGTCGCTAGCATATGCCCCCCTTTAATTTCACAATCTGACTGATTCCAAGTCTCTCAAATCCCCTATTTGACTCTCTCTTTCTTTATTCAATTTAGAAGAGACAGATTTACTATAGATAGATCTACTGATCTAACCAGTTTTCAGTCTTGTCTTGTGCATATATGGTAGATTTGATTTGCTCACTCATAATATAATAGCTTCACTGTCAATCTCTGATTCTTACCCTCGTTTCTGAAATTCTACCAGCAATGTCTCAGTTGTAATTAGAAAACAAATTATATATATCTGTTAAAAGATGATTAACACCGGTTCTTAATTAATATGTTGGTTTCCATTAATATATAATATAAATTTTATGTTTAGTTGATCTAGAAAGGCGGTTTTCGAAACGTACACTAATATATATATCTTTGCTACTGTTATATTCACAATATGAGAAGATGAGATGTGTGGTACTAAGTCTGCATCTGTGTTTGAATTCAAGCGATCGATCATGTCTCGAGGTCAAAATTCGTCCTTCGGTATCGGAATCGGTATCGGTAGACAACTCACATGGAGGTTGCATTGCACATTGAGTTCAATTCAATTCTCTTTGTTCACTGATATATATCTAAGTGTCACTTGTCTCTTGAAAAAAGATCAGCTTCTCTAGAGATGGAATAGACTAGTAGAGGAGATTTTTAAGTTACCTCTCATTCTATTTATGAGTGGCTCTCTTTAGCAGGGCTAGTGGAAAATCAATATATTATCTGGAAATTAAAGTTTTTTATGTGGAGGATTAGTTCATAAATATAGAATTCTTACCAAGGATCAAACGACCAAAAGAGCTGGCAAGGAAACTGCTTCTGTTCTATGGATGAAATAGTTGATCATAAATTCTTGCGTCGTGCATTTAGCAAAACTGTACGAGTGTGTTTGTATGAAACATTGGATTACTGAGAGTAGTCACTAACTCAAATATTCGAGAGAATAGCTAACCCAACTATTGGTTACACATTCATTGGAACAACATTGATGAGATAGTTCAATTTGCTATGTCTCTGCCTTCAAATGAAAGGGAAGCATTTTTAATAATTTTTAGTGTAATATGTTGGTCAATCTGGAAGGCTTTGAAAATTATTCAAGGTTTTGCTCTAGCTAGCTGTTTTCTGGTGGCTTCGATGTAGTTGGTTAAATAAATTGGTGGGACCAATTAATCTCTTTAGGGCTTCCTATCGAGGTAGTTTAGAGAGTTTAGTTGTTGTTTTGCTATCTTGGTTGTTGAGAGTTTACTCGATAAAACTTTTTTCATAAACAAAGTTTTGAAGGGCATGTACCAATTTGGTTTCTATTTATTATATGGGTGCTGATACAATGCCCCCCCACCGGCTACCCCCAAAATGCCCCGAAAAAAAAAAGAAAAAAGACAGATTACAAAACGTTCTAAATGAATTATGGGAAGAGATGGACAGTTTACAAAACATTCTAAATGAATTTTGAGAACAGATGGGCATTTTACAAAACGTTCTAAATAAATTTGAGAACAAATGGAAAGTTTACAAAACGTTCTAAACGTTCTAAAGAACAAAAAAACAGTTTACAAAATGTTGTAAACATTCTAAAATACTCTCCCCCTCTCTCTCTCTCCCGCCCTCTCCCTCCCTCTCCCTCTCTCTCCCAGCGCATCAAGAGCTCCGGGGCAGTGAAGGGGAGTAACATCTTTATCCTTATTATATATGGCAGAGCCATTCGGAAGATCCACTCAACTTTAGTCTTTGTATCATCTAACCTTCATTTGTCCTTCCATGCAATCAAACTCTTCATTTGCTCTAAAGAAGTCACTCCGCTAGGTTTTGTTTATCCAAAAAAATAGACGAAATGTGATTATATCAATCAAATACATCACAATTAATAATTTGAAAAATCATTTTTAAGACATTTACATGAAGATAATTAAAAAAGAAGTATTTGTTTATGATAAAAATAGTTGGCATCTCAAAATAAATCACCTAATTGAATCACCTACATTGTCAAATATGTCCTGTTAGGATTAATATAATCACATTCCATTAATATTTTGAATGAAAAACCTAGCTGGGAAACTTAATTGGTACAAATAAAAAAGTTTAGTGGCCATGGAGAGTAGTGACCTCTCATAAAATTTCTGTTTTCAAATAAATAAAAAGAAAAAACCGAAATTTTGTGTATATACATTTACTTATACTTAATAGCCTAGGTCTATAATGCTTCAAATTTCATATCATTTTTAAACCCATCAAAAACTATAAATTTTATGAATAGTTTTAAATTAATAGTCAAGTGATGAACTATTAACAACAACAACAAAGCACGTGAAAATTGGTGGGTTGACCCCTCAATTCAGAGCTATGTCAAGCCATATCTAAGTATGATTATTGAGGGATCGAGCACAATGGCTTGCCATATTCAATAAATAGAACAATTACAGTGCCGAAAGAATAAAAAAATTTGAGTTCTAGCTCTGGCAAGAAATGGTGCAGAACGATGAGTAAATTTTTTCTGCTGTAGGCCGCTCTGATGGTTCTCCTTTGATGCACTGGTAGAACATATCCATCATTAGCTTAAGCTTATCAGCGTCTAAATCAGATGGTAGTCCAAGCTTGGCTCTCATCATGCTGTTATCCAGTGAAAAAGACTCTTCCAATTCTTTTGTTAGTCTCGGACCTTCGCTTATCTGTTAATCACAGAAATAAAACACAAAGGAACCATTTTACTCCACTGAAATCAACCTTAGCAATTCTTATTCAAGTTTCCCTCACTGAGATGAAGATACAAAATCTGTACCTGTAAAAGGTTATAAATTTCAGGCTCAGACAGGCCATGGTATGGTACTTGGAGGGTTAGCAGCTCCAGTAGCAAGCATCCATACGACCATATATCCACCTCCTACAAAAACAGGAATTACCGAATTAGAATTTGCAAAGAAAGAAGCTAACCACAACGCACACTTATCATACCATAGAACAGAGGGAAAGCCCCAGCTGACTCGCTTGAATGTTTCACTTTATTCTATAAATAACAGGAATATCCTTATTTCATTTATCCAGAACAGGTGCTTCAAAAAATAAAGCTTTCTTGTCAATGCGTGACAAGCTCACATTCCATAACAATAGAAAACGGGCATAATAATAACAAAATATAGAGCAGGTTTCTTTGGCAATGTTGTCAACCATAACAACTACCTGCAAATAATATGCAATATTCCTCAAGATTTCCAGCATTTTATGTACCAAACCATTAAAACGCAACTGCAGTCAAAATAAAAGGAGTCCCAAGGGAGAATGTAACGAAAAGATTGGCAAATATCTGAAATTATTCACACATACAACAAACAAAGAATGCTTACAGCACCAGGATTACAGAAACTGGTAACAAAAAAGGTAGATATGCAATTTATCAATAACAAGATGGTATAAGAGCAGTACCATGCCATATTGGTTTCTCCTGTGCATGGCACGCAGGACCTCAGGAGCCATCCAACGTGGTGTACCAACACAGACACAAGGTGGATGTACGCCATAGTGAGCAATACAGCAAGTATGGGACTGGGAATGTAGCGGGACTGACTGGTCGAAATCTGTTAGTTTGACCAGAGGCATACCATCACTTCGTCTTGATTCCAGATCCACTAAAACATTTTCACTTTTCACATCTCGGTGTATAATCTGCTTTGAGTGCAGGTGGACAAGTGCATGTGAAATCTCTCTTGCGATATGGAAGGCCAATTCAACAGATATCTGCTTCTTTCCATCCCTGGTAAGTTTCTCTATATAACCCTGTGATTGTTTATACATGCACATCAGGATATCAACATGAAGTTTCAACTGGTGCAAAAAGGTTAAACGTTGAAAAGTTATTTCAGCATAAATTAATACCCAGTAACTTAACCACGTTCCCCTAGTGAGGCCTTAAGAATGGATAATACAGGGAAAGAAATTATCTAACCCCCAAATTGTATGGCCAGGTTTCGCTTGTTCTAAATTTACCTCAATCTCAGCCAACCCTCCTACTCTGCAGTAAACTGCACATGCCTTTTAATTAACCCAATTCATCAACAACTTACCCTCAACTGAGCTGCTATACCTCAATAGTCCTCAACCAACCATACCTCCATCATAGTTTGCAGACATGAACAACCCAGAAGATATTGCATTTAAAAAAAAAAATCATTTGCTCAAATCAGAGAAAAAAAAAAGAAACATATTAGTACCTTTAAGGAGCCGCCTCTGACATACTCCATCGCAATAGCAGATTGCAGAAGCCTGTAGTCCTTACCACTCCCATCCGAAGCTGAAATCCACTTGCAAGAGAGCTGGTGGCCATAAATGTCAACAATAGAACTACAGTGTCTGAGAGTACCCAGCATCCTCACTTCTGCCAAAAATTTTTGCTCAAATTCTCTTATCTTCTCACTCGAAGCAGCACGTGTATCCAGATAACGCACCTGCAATGTATATGCAATTATGCATTTATATATATATATATATATATATAATTAATGCAAATACAAGCAAGTAACAAGAAAGGCAATATGGTTACTGGAAAGGAGAGCTCCACTCATATCCTACATCTTTCTTGATTTGGTTTCACAGGAGAGAAAAAAAAAGTTCTATTGGAATGGTCATATATATTAACAATTTACACAACCAAATTTAAATGCAATAAATAGAGACCTTAACAGCAGCATCAATGTCTCCAATTTTACAATAATAAACAGATCGAGCAGGCGATTTTTCAATCTCTTGGCACATTGAGGGCATTGGAAAGGAGCAACCCAGAACTAAAGCTTCCTTTTCTACCGGGACATGAAGCCTACTCAGCGGAATATACCTGAACATTGTAAAGATAAAACAATTTTGAGGGCCAATTACTAATTACGTTAGCCAGTAAACTACTCAAATTATTGTTGATACAGAAAAAGAATTGTTAAATTGATGGTAGAATACACAAAAGTAAATACCAGTTCAAAGTTTTGTGTAATAAGACTTCGATGGCAAACAACACAAAAGGGAAATGATGACAACAATCTTACACAGGCATAACACCAACAACTTAAACAATAATTCTAATGAATCAAGAACCATTGATGTACCGGTTGATCACTTTGACAAGGAATTAAAAGGGAAGAAAGAATGGAAATATATATGGGAGCTAACCTGGAGAAGTACTCAGAATCAGTCTCCTCCCGTATATTAGTAGGGTAGCATGCGTCAACAATCATGCGCACCAACGAATTGCCTCTTTTTACCCGAATAGCATTCCAGGCATGAGGCATAAAGTCTAGATAGCCCCTCACTAGCTCACATGGTATAGGAGGATTCATCCGGTCACAGAGATACTTCAATACAATTACACTAGTTTAGAAGCTAGAACAGTAAGTAGTACATCAAAAGGGTTATTTCTTATTTCTTAAAAGATTTATTACCTTCATTAGTAACGCTCTGTGCCGACAGACACCAAATCTGAGAGTGCCAAGTGGTACAACGTTTGAGTTGCGCGTCTCCTTTATGTATTGAAGAGACTTGTCACATAACTCAGTAAAATCATAATTACCAAAACGACTGCCAACTGTTTGTCTGCTTGCTGCTTCCCCAACACCAAAAAGATTGCTGCAGTTCCCATTCACAACTTCATTTCCGACTCCACCACATGTACAGACAAAAGGCTGCTCCTTCGTAAGACTAACAATGGCTCTTCGTGTACGCATGAGGGAGCCTGTACGGTCTGCTCCTCCAAAGCAGTCTGAAACAAAGAGGGCCAAAATTGATGCTCTTAGCACTACATTGTCTTCCTCATTTTCTACATCTTGCTCAGTTAGATTAGGTGTTTGCAGACTTGAAAGGAGAAACTGTGCTGAAACTACAATTGAATCCAGCTCCTCATCTTGTTCTCTGCATTAAATAACAATAAAGAAAGGAAAATATTCCGGGGGGTTATTCCTACGAGAAAATTATATCATAGCTTTCATTCAGAACAGAAAGCAACCAAAAAAGAATAGTCAATGCAAAAGTGCATGCTTTGTATTATTGGTTGTTCCATATTTCACATAGAATATTCAAGGCAATTAGCACTTTCTTTCAGAAGAGGTGCGAAGGAAAGAATCAACAAGACAATTTTCACTCCTTGCCATTGGTACTACAGATGTTTTGAGTCTGGAACCAAAAAGTACTTTCATGTCATACAATTCAATTCAAAAAAAAAAGAAAGAAAAAGTTTCATCTACAAACCTGTCTAGAAGAATAACCTCACGCGAGCCCTGATACATTGCATGCTCATAGTCCTCAAGTGGCATGAACGGCTGGTCACGACCAGCATCATAAAAGCCATCAGGCATATGATCATCCACAGCACAAAATGACTCAATGCAGTACTTGTATGATGGATTCCGGAAAACCCCAGCTGGCTGTCGCCTCACCTTGCTTGGTTTGGGGTTGCCATCAGGGTCCCGATCGGGATGCCTTTTTGAACATGATACAAATCTCGAGCTCGCCTCCTCCCAGTCACAGCTATCCATCCCTACAATTGTATCCTCCGTCGTGAGCTCAGAATTTGATGAGCACTCTTCTTCCAGGATCTGCTTCTGATGCAGATCAACTTGTCCACCATCGGATTGCAATGATGTATGTTCTTCTTCATCAGTCATATTTCCTTCCATGTCAACAGTGAGGTCAGATTTGTGTTCAGGTTCAGGTTTACGATTGAGGTTACGGCTTTGGTTCAGACGCTCCTCCCGAGCCCTTTGTTGCGAGCCTTCATGCCGCTTCCAGCTTTTTTTTGTTCGTTGTGTTTTCTGAATATTAATGTGCCCACTCAAATCAATCTGAGCCGATATATCCAAAGGTACAATTTTTTCGTCTTTACACGTCTCTTCATTGTTTCCTCTCATATCACAACATATCCAAGGAGGAACTTGACATGAATAACTTATCCTATTAAACTTCAGAACATAAGAAGACCAATTGAAATATTAGACACAGAAGGACATACTCCAATACCAGTGTACTATCATACTTCTATATTGAGATTTCAGTTATATCTTAACTGTAATCTATCATTCTAACATAAAGAGGAGAAAAAAAAATGATTGGTGCAACTTGCATGGGAGTGTCGGTAGAGAATTTCAGGACATAGCTGTACAGTCCCTATTGGCAACGACCTATGAGTGATAACTCAATGATTAATTAAGTACCAAGCAATCAATAGCCATGCGACATTTGGTTTGTGACCAACATAAGCACAAATAATTCTACATATTTGGTACCAAATTAAATAGCAACGAAACCAAGCAACAAAGAAAATCACCTGAAGATTTAAATACTGAAGCGCTATCATGGAACGGAGATTGACGGAAGAGACAGATGTCAGCCGGTTATTGGACAGGTCGAGATTCTGTAGGTATTTGAGAGAAGAGATCTGTTGGGGCACGTCATGCAGCTTATTGTTAGTGATCTTTAATACTCTGAGGGAACCAAGGTCAGCTATAGAATTGGGCAAAGTCTTGAGCTTGTTAAAGGAGAGATCGAGCTCTTCTAACTTCCTAAGAGACCCAATTTCAGGAGGAAAGTATCTGCATTTTCGAAAGTCAAAGAGGCAATTGGGATAGGAGAGTAATAAGTAACAAATATAGAAAAAGGAAAGAATGAATGCTGTGAAAAGGTAGTTAATTTTACCTAATGGAAAAATGGCAGACAGTCAATTTGGTAAGGCACTTGAGGTTGGTAATCTCCGACAGAACGGAGAGCGTGGAAGGGCGGGGCGGCACCTTGCACAGCTCCAACTCCTTCAGGGACTTGAGATTCCTAAAAGGAGCCTCTGAGATGCGAGGAGAGGAGACCCTAATCTGCACTCTCTCCAGCTCCACTAACTCACCTGCCTCGGGCGGCAGCACCTGGACCTCATTGGCGAAGAACTTGAGGGTTTTGAGCTTCCGGTGCTTGCCGATGGAGCCGGGCAGCAACTGGAAGGTGTTCTTGTAGACGAACAAGCTCTCCTCCTCCGCCGCGGAGTCAAGCGGTGCCGCGCCGTCGAAATCGGAGAGCTGCCACGCATTGCCGGAGATATCGAGGACGGTCCCGCCGTCGTCGCGAGTGTCGGCGGCGTCGGATCCGGAGGGATCGCGGGGCAAGCAATCGGCGGCGGCGCTGGTCTCCGGGGGATGGAGGTGGGAGGCGACCATAGGAGTTAGAGGAAGCGGCGGCGCGGGAGGAGGGATTGGGCGGAGAGGGGAAGCTACTAGCTAGGGTTTTGAAAGAAGGGAAAGAAAGAAAAAAGAGAAAGAAAGCGGGCAGCGAATAAA